>JARHVA010002075.1:2205000-2285000 GCA_037957365.1 Torreya grandis
ATATATGTCTATGTATATACCCTATCCCATATCCATATATATACACACACACACACACACATATATATACCTACTTCATATATATAGGAGTAAGTGTGTGTGTATGTATGTGTGTGTGTGTGTGTGTGTGTGTATATATATATATATATATATATATATATATATATATATATATGGGGGTATGCATATATATACTTGGTATGTATATATATATATATATATATATATATATATATATATATATATATATAATATGGGGATAGGTATATGTTTATGCACTTTTAATGTTCCCTATGTCACTAGGGAACAAGGGAGAATTAGAAACTCAATTTAAAGTCCTATAATGACTTGGGGCTTGAGTTTTTAGTTAAACCATTGCTTGGAATAACACAAATAGTAGAGATGCAGTTACCACTTTAAAAGTCTGTAGGTAGACCCTACTGTAGGGACAACAGATGTTGTGTAGTGACACAATTTCATACTAATATTTATGAATTATATTAATGTTTTCCAATTAATATGTAAAATAAAAACTAAAAATTTATATATACAATGTGATCTAAACTAAAGTGATTCATATGTTGATCCATAAGAGAGTAAGGTAGGGCAAAAAAGAAATTGTGCTGAAGATGAAATAAGATGCCAATTCTACTAACTTCTAAGGTAAAATATAGGAAACTAACATCTATTTGCTCTAGCATAGTGCTCAAAGATGAATAAATGCACTTGAAGATTATAAAGAGATAAAAACACATATATCCACCAATATGTATTGCATAAATATAACTCACTTGCAATAAATTTCACATAACATTTAGTTGTTAATGAGGGAAAATAGATGAAGCATACTACCAAATGAGTTATCCTAGCATTAAGCTCAAACTAACAAATGCATATGCGAAATATAATTGCCAAATTAGATTTTAGAAAAGAAAAACTCAAACTTCTAAGGCATGAGAAATCAAAAATCACAAAACCACATAAGAGAATGCTACAGACAAACTTTTAAATTCTTTGGTTATTTATATTAAGTTTTGTAATAAGTGTTTTTATTTTTTACAAAATGGGGTTAAGAACCCTATTTATAGATAAATTAGCTAAGGTTAGTTTGAGATGGGCCCATAGATGGTGGCCAATATAAAATAAAGTGGCCTAAACTGTTACAATACAAAAGAATATTCTATATTTGAAATATAAGATGTAACAAAATGTCCTCATGAAATTAAAAATTATTATTGGCCTGCTTGTTATTATTGCTGATGCTATCTTCGCTTCCTTTCATTCTCCTCTTGAGTCCATACTTATACATAGGATTGATAATCTTTGTTAATCTAGGCAAAGTCTAGGATGATAGGCCTTAATAGGTATAGTATGTCTTGGATAAATTTTCCATGTTTCATGAGTATAGGTCTGTGGGCTTATTCTATCACCTTTACCTTTTTTAGCCTTTGATTAAAAAATGCTACAATGTCAATTACTTCTATTTCTAACTTGGAAATTACCACATCCTATTGGAATTGAGTGACAAAGACCTTCATCTGTGCTTTGAATCTAGCTCATCCATGAAGGAGCCATCTAGTTTGGTCACCTTGGTGATCATGACATCCTTCAACAAGTGTGCAATTCTAAATTTAATCTTCTCAAAAGACGTGTTTACATCCTTGAGCTTGTCAAACCATGTCTTAAAGATCCTCCTTCTATTCATGAGGATGGTTTTTAATGACACTATATCTTTGGAAGGCAACACTTTCAAGTTGGGTAATTTATTACTTATCGCTACCCTTGCCAAGTTTGTCAACTTGGTGTCATAATGAATGAGACTTTGGTCTAGTTTAGTGACCCCTTTTGCTTGTTGGATTTCATCTGCCTATATCTTCTTCATAACCTTGTAGAGGTTGAATATATTAATTAAAACAATGATTATTGAGATCAATGTGCCCTCAAGCATAGTGAGTAGTGTTTTTTTTAATCTATTTATTTCTTGTTCCATCCCCTACATAATGGCAATAGTCAACTTAGCCTATGCCTACATTGAGGATATCAGATCCTCATCATATTCTTAGACTTCTCTAGGGATAATTTCATCTTCTTAATTATAGTGAAGAGGGGTTCTTCACTTTCATAAATTATAGCTGAGCTTGATTGTGGTTTCTGTACTTATCTTCTGACTACTATTTTCATTATCTTAGTGGATGCATCAAATCTCATTCCAATCTAATTTGCTGAGGAGAAAACCTAAGTCCTTCCTTACCTTATTATTTTCACCATATCTCTCACCCAATTTGGGGTGGTTGGTCGAGTAGGGGGAGGTTTCAAAGGGAATGTTTGGGAAAAAGAAGGTAGAACAAAATTAAGGATGTAAAATTGAGATGGGTCCAATTGACCCAGTGAATAAAATAATTTTTTGGTTGGGCCCATGTTTAAAATGAATGAGGGAAATGTTTAGGGCCTGATCATTCTTACTACTATGGTGGGGTGAGGTGGTTACCACGAAGTGAAATATGGAACAATGGTCCTTAATGGATTGGTGGGTTTAATGGAGCCAAGGGCAAGGGATGCACTCATAGTAGATGTTTGAGATGGAGTAGATTCCATATCTTGACTAGTCATATTGCTTTGGGAACTAGGTGGAGTTGGAAAGTTTACAGTGGCATGGAAATTGAATGGTGGAATGGTTCCTATAAAGGAGGTAGTATTGGTATATGTGAATATGGCCTTAGCATGGGAAAAAATAGTAAGGGAAATTGTAAACATGCTAACAAATAGAGACAAAGGTAGAGGAACATAACTTACATGAGGAATTTGGGAGGCTACTAAAGGGGATACTACTCCACTTATCCCAACTCTAGGGGAATTTCTTATTTTATAGACTTTATCAATCATCTACCCTATTAATGCTTGTAACTATTCTAATGAAATTTAAATAACCTATAGATTTGATTGATACAAGTCCTCTAGGGGTACTTCTTCAACATATGTGAATGCAATTACACGTGGTTGTGAAGGGCCAGGTTGGCCACTTGATTCCCCTTGCTAAAATATTGGAGGTGCATCTTTCCCATTTGGAGTAGCTTAAAGTGGGGTTTGTAAGGTTTGTTACTTATGAGAGGAGTGTCATCTTCCTTTTCTTCTTTTCCCTTCTCTTCATAATCTATATTAAACATACCTCTATGAGCTAGTGGGGACTAAGTTCTAACTATATCTTCCTTCCTCCTTTCCTGGTCTAGTTTCATCTCAAATGGTATTTTATTATTTGAAGATATTCTTAGGACTTCATTATCATGCAATACATCAAGGTATATCTAGTCATGTACCTCATCTTAATGCTAGTTATCCATAGCTACATCTCTCTTGAATTTTTCGAGGTGTTTAGAGATGGCTTGATTGGGGTCTCACATCTTGCATTCATCTTTAGGAAAGAGATATTTGTCTCTATGCCTTACTGCTACTAGTACATCTTTCCATTAACGCATCTTGGCTCTCTTTAGATGATAGGGAGCCTTATGCAAGGGAGTATTCTTCTTCCATTTGAAGAGGCTATCAATCCCATGGACCATTTGGTATGCTATATCTTCCTTTACTAATTTAATTGGCATATACCTAGCTAACCTAAGGGGAGCTATCATGACTCCCTCTACCTAAATGATTGTATAATTAGGATAGAGCCAATAACTACCTATACCTCTCAATGCTTATTTAACTTTTGATGGCACTCTCTACATCATACATTCTATGATTGATATGTAGATAGGGGATAAAAATCCTCTACAATTGCCTTAATATGATACCTAAAATGGTGATCATTGAAAATTACTAGGGAATGACCTCACCTATTTTAGGATTCTATGTGTCTGGCCCCAATTGTGTAATTGAACTAATTACATCTAATAGATAGCTCATCATATAGAATGGTGCTCTACTCTTGCATGTATCTTCCATGGCTATAACTAAATTGATATTAATGATATCTCCAAGGGAGAGGATTTATTTATCCTCAAGGATTAGCTATAATAGTGGGATGGTATTAATATGCACATATCTTATGTGGGTATTACAAAATATCCTCTTCAGTAGTGTAAAGCCAATCCTGACCCCCTTTCTAAATTGGTGGATTGGGATGTTCCCCTAGTCAGCCATGAATACCACCCCTTTTGGGTTCATCACCCATATAGATAAGACTACATCTAGCTTGTGTGTTTCATACTAGCCTTCAATAATACTTTGGTTATAGTCTAATTGTAGGAGGGGTAGATAATAATACTTATCAAAATTAGGCCCAATAATGAAGGCAATGGGGAGCCCTTAGTGCATGGACTTAAGTAGTCCATATTCACATCTCATATTTCCAAAGATGCTATATACTAGGTCTACATAGGGCATGACCTAAGGTTTCACTGTGTCTTTGTTGAGACTAACAACTTATATTGATAAGACATCAAAGGTGAGCTGAATAACATGGGGCATTATTTTAGAGTCATCTATATCCTTGACTCCTTCAATATTATGGTATATGTTGTAATTTTTATCCCCTAAATCTATAGTTTTATGGATAAATTATATATCTTTAAAGACTATTGAATTACCAAATTAAAATAAGAAATCATAATTACCATAGGTGGTGCCCTTACAAGAGGTGGAGGATCCTATTATGACATTTTACATTATTTTTGATGACAATTAACATTCCCTTGTGCTTCTTTGCAACTCTTAGAGCTCTTTACAATGGCAATCCTGGTGCAATTCATGAAGATCATGATATTTGTTGAACTTAGAATGCAAAAAGTGAAGAGGGTGAATACTTAGGGCTTCGAAGGCAAGTGTAGGTGATAATGATTGATTTGTATCCTTTTGAATACTGCCTTGGTTTGTATAAGGTTAGATGGTGATTATGTCTCATGCCATATTAATATAGATCTCATAACCTTTGCATTCAAATATTAGTGCATATTTTCTATGATTTTACATCAATTTTAGCTTTAAAGCTATGGATTACCACCTATTGACATACCACATTTGCTCCAACTAGACACTTGTGGGGCTTAAATGTGATTAAGCCACTTAGTTGGATCATATCTAGACATGTGGCACTTTTTTATTAGTCTTGGGTAGTATAGATGTGGCTCGATGTACATACTCACTTATTTTGTACCACATGGCATCCTTTGATTTATTATCAAGATTTAGGGTAGCGACCCCTAATTTGATTAGTTGTGGGAGTGCCACTTATTGCTTTCATAAGTAATCAGGACCTTGCCTATATAGGTGGCTCTCTCACAAGCCATCTTAATTTTACCTAGACATGTGTCACCTTTTGATTTCTCTCAATAACCTTATGATAACTATAGGAAAATCCCTATTAATCATGTGTCTTAGATGGAACCACATGTAGCTCTTGTAGGAAATTTATTGATTTTGGGTGTAGTTCTATGGGGATGACACATGTCATCATCTCATAGGTTTATTGGGGTATGTGTCATCATCTCATGATTTCAAAATGGACATGCATCATCTCAATTGGCTCTCATATGAGTCCTTTGGGTCATCAAACAAGAGAAGTGTAGGCATGACATACATCCTGTGGAGGGACATGCATCACTTTTGGAAGGGGCCTTAGACAACTATACACCAATGAGAAATGAGTCAAATGATATAAATATTTCCATGTGTTGATATCAAAAGGTTCTTATGGGTCTTGTATATAATGGATCAAGATATTCCATGTTGATCTAAAGTGCATTTGCAGGAAGCATATGGTATCTTAGAAGGATCTCACATTATGATTAGGATACATGACTGTTCATATTTGAATGAACTTGCTCTTAAGAAATAAGATCTTGACACATAACCCATAGGTTTGAATTCAAATGACTAGTTGAGATGTGAGCTCTCAATATGATTCCATAAGGTTGAATACATGTGATTGATCTTTCTAGACTCATTGGCCCTAGTCTTTAATTCAAATCATTGATTAAAATTTATACATGAAGATGCATACCATCAATCTTAATCTTAGGACTTTGAATTGTTGACTTTATCAATCATCTATGCACCATTGATGCCCTACAATGTCATGTGAAAAGATTAATTTAATCCCTAAAAACATCATACATCCATTGAAAGCATAATAAAAGTTTAAAGCAAGACTTGGTAAAAAAATGTTTTAACAATATATAAGTTTAGCCCAATGGAATAAATTGAAACTTGATGGGTCCATGGAGGGAACAAATGGAAATTTTTTATTAAGGCCTATCTGTACATTTGAAATCAATTCATGGTAATAATTCATTCAAACTTGGAGAAATATCAAATAAACTTGCAATAATCCAAATATTTCTATGTGTTAATCCATATTACAATATGAATATTGAACTAATAATTGTCAAGAAGTATTAAATTAGACTTTATATGTAACCAAATGACTTATCAAACTTGATACTCAGGCATTTTGGAAGATTAATATAGAAGGGTCCCCATTCTAGGAATAGGGGGTAGTTGAGTATCAACAAATGGTGACCTCTATGGGGAAACATTACAAAATGTTAGAATCTAGATCTTCTGTTCAAAGATGAATCAAAATTTAGTCACCTTATTATGATTTCTAGTTATATCAAAGTTGCTTTTCCAAACTAATGAAATCTCTTGATCTAGAAATAGAGTTCAAATCTAATAGACATACATAGTATGTGTGTGCTTTATAGTTATTTAACCACTAGCATTGGGTTCAAAAATGTTAATCATTCAAGCTTCAAAACATTAAGATATTAAATGATCTATGAATTTTTATATTTAATTAATAATAATGCCTTATTTAATTAGGGATGACTTGGGCATTGCTTTGCTACCATCTAGGCATCCATAGCTCTCATAGAGATACCTTTGGCTCCACTTTGAGCCTTTTTCTACTACTAGCCAAGTGTTGCTAACCCTGGTAGAGATTCCCTAAATCACCATTCATGGAACACAAAGTAGTTTATGATTTCACTTCATTGGTGTATCATATATATATATATATATATATATATATATATGTATGTATGTATGTATGTATGTATGTATGTATATAAAATGTGCATTCATAAACTAGAATGGTTGGGAACCAAAATTAGCCAAGTGTAAGGATAGTGTCAAAACATTATCTAAATGTTTATCACTTTTTGATAGCAAGTTCTACCTAAGCCATTCATTTAGTTAATGTAAGTGTTAGTATGATGGTCTACATACGTTCAAACTCTTGTTCAAGCAAATGTTAAATCATATAAACTATATTAAAATATCAAAGTAACTTAAGACCTTTATATGAAACTAACTTCTAATAAGCCCAACCTAGATTTTCTAAATTAAAACAACATTAGAGGTTTTTGAGCTTTGGATAACTAATGCTAACAATGAACAATACCTCCTCTATGTTTGGGACTAGGTTAACACAAGTTAAGCCAAAATAATTCTTATCTAAATGAATTATTGATATGTTATATCACACAATAGGAAACAAACAAATGAATGAAAGCAAAGAAGGACAAAGTAAGAAAATATAGGAAATCAAGAAAGGAAACAAAATGAAAGTAAAGTAAGAAAGCAAACTAAACTACCCCTCCCTACTCTAAGTCTAAACCAGTCTTACTCTCTTTATGGAATTTGGCATAGAGTAGAAAAGAAGTAATGATTTATGTATTTCCAATTGATAAGAAAGGCAAGGTCCTTTCCTTGTAGGTCTTTGAGTCTAAGCATGTTCTCATAGAGGATCTCTGCTACTTGGTAGGATCCAATCCATATGGAAGTGAACTTATCATGCATACATTTTTTCTCATGGGCCTTGTCCCATAGTAGGACTAAGTCTAAAATTTATAATGATTTCACTCTGGATCACTTATCAAATCATATTTTCACAACATCTTGATGTTTGCTAAAGATTTTCAAGGTTTCATCTCTTACATCTTCCATTTGGATGATGTTTAGGGTCTGGGATTGTATTCTCTCATCATCTTCCATGTACTCAACCATAAAATCATAATTAGGTAGCTTCAATGTGATGGGAACTATAGGATACTGCCCATTAACTAATATGAATGGGGATGCCTTGAGAGCCTACTCATATCTAATTTTGTCTACTCATAGGGAAAAATTTAGTAAGGATTGCCATTCTCTTGGCCTATTTTTAGTAGACTTATTGATAGCACTCATCAAGTTCTTATTATTTGACTCTACCTTGGGGGTAGCAGTTTGATGCTAACTTGATGACTATCTAGTAATCATAAGCCCCTTCAGTAAAATCAATAGATGTGAAGGCTGGGCCATTATAGCATATTAGAGACAAAGGTATCCCATAATGAGTAATAATATTATCTTCCAAGAACTTGATAACATCAATCATTCTGATATTCTAGGTGGCTATTTATTCATCCCACCTGGTGTAGTAATCAATGGATTTGAGTTAAAACTTATGTCTGACAGAGGAGTTTGGATTGATAAATCCTACAAAGTTGAGGCCCCACTGTGAAAATAACTTGGCCTCAAAAATTAGTTGTAAAGGCATGACTACCTTTACCTTTTTTCAATCAAATTCTTGACATTGATGATAACTTAATACATGGACATGTGCATTTTTGAACATAGTTAGCTAATAATATCCATCCCTCAATATCTTATGTGTGATGGTGCACCCTGAAGGGTGACCACTTCCCAATATTTCATGGAAATTTTCCATGATCTCGATTACTTTAGTTCTTGAAACACACCTTAGGTAGATTAATTCATAGTTATTTCTATAAATGACCCTTATTTTTATCATGAAGTGTGATGATCTTAGCCTGCAGGCTCTGTTAGCCATTTTGGGCCCATATACCAAAATTTTGCCTAAGTGTGAGAAGATAGACATTCAAGCAAAAACAACAAGTTTAGAATAACTTCGATCTTTCTCTCAAAAGACTTTAGTTTTATTAAGTAAGAAAACTTTAGGTTTTTGAAGGTGCATTAATTATTTAACTTTATAAGCTCTAATTAATATCCAAAGTAAGTAGTGCCATTTGAGAAGCCTGAATTGGTCTTGGCTAGTGATTTTTGGGTTCTCTCAGCAAGAAGACTTTGGGTTTGTAGGGCTGCCTTGCTTAAAAGGTGAAGTAAGTTACAAGGAGTCAAAATCCTAAAGGAATGAGTAAAATCAATAGTTATGAAAGGAGAATAATGGAAAATAGTCTATAAAAAGCAAAAAATTTGAGGAACATTAAGGTCAATGGCTAGTGAATCGAAAGGGCCAATCAGTCAAGGACAAGTGGCACAATTTCATCCAACATGATCAATAGCTCAATGAATAACTAGGACTTATCCTTTCATAGACAACATGTAAAGTGTTCAAACAAATATTGGACATGTCTAAGTGGAGCAACGAACATGCAAAGACCAATCGAGATAGCCTAGATTGTAGTAGAGAACATGTTGAGTTTTAAATGTAAGGAAAAATATCTCATGTTTAGAAAAAACATGTAGCTACCTCTGGTATGGCTCCATCAGTTCCTAAAGGGATGAATTAAATATGGGAATGGTTCAAGGAGATTTGGTGATGATTTTAGGTGAAGCATCTCATGTTCAAAGGAAGATGAAAGTAGTAATCAATGACTTCTTCTCTTTCCATGTAGACTTATATCTCTCTTCCCTTCTCTATATATATAGGATTTTAAGCCATTTAAAAGGCTTCCTAAATTTTAAATATTTTATATCTTCCTAAGAGGCAAGATGATCTTAGAGATATTGCAAGATATGCTCAGCTAGTTAGGCTCGACCCTACCAAGCATTTGTAAGAACCGCCTCTTATGTAATAAAGGATTTTTCTTTGCCTATATCTTGCCTTTGAATTGTGTCTATTGAGTTGTGTACTATGGAATCATGTGAAGGAGAGTCTTTCTCATCCATGGTCCTCCTTTCTGACCTTGTTTAAGGATTTTTTGATGCTATTTGTAGGTCTAGTTGAGTGTTCTTTCCACCATTAATGTGAACTTATAGTGAGTCTTAGAACTCTTATCTATTTGTATTCATCACTTCCCTGAACCTCCTCCATGAAATATTTATGCAACCAACTAGATCTTGAGGTTGTGTAATCCAATATTGTCCTATATAGAGTTAGTGTAGGTTCAAGCTTATGGGAGTTTCCCATTTTAAATTGGTGCATCACTTGGTTATCCCTCTTAGGATCCCTTATCTCCCTTCTAATCCTTTCCCCATGAAGTTTCATTTAAAAATTAGTTTTAGGTGATCCACCTAGAGGAACTAGCATATTTAAAAATCCTAAAGGCTCAACCTCAACATAGGGCACCCATATCCTGAGGTTATTCCCATGCTTATAGCTGAAAGTGGGAGAGCTTGAAAAACTCTCCCATAGGGGTGAAATTAAATTCTATAACAAGCTCTCTTCTATGCTCTCTTCAAGTGTGAGGGACATGCCCCATGCATCAAGTAATACAAGATATCCTTATACTAGTCTCTACCAGGTACTTGCTTCATTTCTACCTATAAAACATCAATACATGGATTAGTGTTTGAAATGAGTTGGATAAGACCTTTCCCTATTAATAGATTAACATATTTAATCTCTAAGTCATATTATTAAAGCTTAATCATCCACTTCTTTCTTCTTTCACTGAGTTTATTCTATCCTAACATTAGCTTGATAGCAGGGTCAGGCACTGTGGCATATGTCTTATTCCATAATATGTAATGTTTGAATTTATTTATATCCTTCACTAGGGCATAATGTTATTTATCTAGAATAAGATAATTCAAATATGTATTCTTTAGGTTGGTTCTCATGAAGGTAATGGGTGCTCTTTGTTGTGTTACTTTTGTGATAAGACAACAACAATGGTATGGTCAAAAGCAAAGGAGTACAGGTAAAAATATTTAATAAAATTAGAACTTATCAAGACAAGGGCTTGTACAATAACATCCTTGATGTCTTGGAGAGGCTTATTAATTTTATGGGTCCATTATATCTTTACATCCTTCTTTAGCATAGCATTGAGTGATCTCACTATTTCTACAAAACCAAAAACAAACTTTCTCATGAAGTTGATTTTGCCAAAGAAAGATTTTAATTCATTTTTCATTATTCAGAACATCCACTTTTGAAATTTCATTAATTAAATTGGGGTCAATGGTCATACCTTCTTGAGTGATCATATATCCTAATAACTTACCTTCAGTCATAGAAAATATGCTCTTCTTAAGGTTTAGGGAAATGCCATACCATCTGCAGTTCTCCAACACTTTTTCTAAATGTATTATATGATATTTCTTATTTAAAAAAAAATATAGTTAGATCATCCATGTAAATGATAAATCATTTACCTATCAATTTGTGAAATTCATGGTCCATCACTTGCTAAAAATTTGTTCCTACATTGATAAGTCTGAATGGCATCCATTTGTAAGCAAATGTACCCTAATTGGTTATGAAGGCAGTCTTCATTCTATCATTTTTGTTCACCAAGACTTGGTTTTGGCCTAAAAATCCATCCATAAAGGAAATCATTCTATATCCACTTACCAACTGTATGACTTCATCTAGAGATGGAAAAGGGTAATTATCCTTCTTAAAACATCTATTCAAGATCTAAAAATTAACATAAAGTCTGATCTCTCCATTTTTCTTTCGAAAGGGCACAAGGTAGGAAACCTATGTTAAGTGTATTATAATAAAAATTATCCTCACATCAAGAAATTTCTTCACTTCTTTGTAAATCAGTGGTTTTTGTTGACCAAATTTGACTTTTAGGTCAAATTGGGGCACCCTTAGTAAAAACACTTGATTTTTAGACCTATAAGGGGGTATAATGTATTGTTATAAGGTGTTTTATAGGTCATTTGATGCCTTTCAATGTAATATTAACCTTGGTCACTCTTGTCATTAATTTTTCATGTCATTTGATGTCATTTCGAGGGTCTAAATTATGTATTTAATGCTTTGTTGTCATTTTAAAGTTCTAAATAGTGGAGGAGGATACACCATTTTGTATTGTGAAGAGTTTTCACCATTTATAGGATTTTTAAGCTAGTACAATGGATTCAGGGGGTTATGATAGTTTATTTATTATGTTTTAAATGTGATTTGATATCATTGTCCTCTCACATCCATCCTTAAAAGTATGCCTCATGAGATGGTTTTCTCAAGAATCATGTTGCTTGTCTAACCTATAACTATCACACATAGTCAGTCCTGGGAAATCACATGTTTAAAACCTTTATGCCATGGTCACAAGTGTATACTAAAGATTTTGAGGTGTTGGTGTGTCCTCTAATGTCATAGAGTGGTGAATAAAACCTCAATATGGTGTAAAGAAAATAGGAATTGGGTAGTCACTTGAGACACCTTCTCACTATCTCCCATAAACATGCTCACTTACAGGCACTTGAAAGAAGAAAAACATGTGGGAGGAAGGTTTGAGTCCTGGTTGAGATATTTGAAGTTGAAAACATCCATTTGATAACTTGATGAGATCATATGAGGTGTACACAAGCATAAGTATCTTGCATACTATATCATTTTTTACTTCATTGCCTATGTGGAAAATGCTCACCTACAAGTGGCCTAGTCAGAAAGATAAAGAGTCCTTGTACAAGTTGAATATGGAATGAAATACCATTTACAAGTCCTTACATGCTAAAGTAAGACTAAAATACATGTTTTAAAGTATATTGGTTTGTAAAATTAAGAAACACCCTTCAAAGGTAAAGGCTAAGATTTCAAGACCATTAACCTCAAAAAGCCAAAATAGAGGTCCTAAAACTTTTTGGCAAAGATATATAACATGTTTTATAGGGTATTGAAGCATATAGTTGAGTGATTTTTTTTACCTCTATAATGGAGAGGGATTTTGAAAAATATATAACCAAAGGTATTGATGTAAGGTAGTTTTTGAGGAACCCAAAGATGCCTAGAAAGTACTGAGAATCAATAGTGAGATCTACATAGCTGAGCCACAAAGAGATCTATATTCACCCAGGTTAAAAATTAGGCCTATAATATATGTGGGATTGGTTTAAAAGGATCCAAGTGACACCTATGATCACAAAATAATCATGGAGGAATGATAATTTGTGTTTGGATCCCTTTTCCCATCTATAGTCCATACAAGTGGCATACATGAATACTTAAAGCCAATCAACAGGAAGTGGGCTAACCTTTTGTTTTGGTTATGTCTGAAGAATATAAGGTGAGTAAAAGTATAGATGTGTTTTTTATGAATTTATGAAATTTAAATATCCCTTAAAAACATCAACACTAAGATTATTTAAGGTTAGCAATGACCTATAGGCAAAGGATAAAGTAACAACCTACAGGCAGGGTTTTGAGGAGAAACATCTTAGTATTGGGAGATGACATTTGGTTTTAAGGTAAAATAGTTTTGAAGGTTTAAAAATAATATTTTTGGATAAATAAAATGGTGTGTTAATTTAAAATTAATTCAATGAACCTTTCACCTCACAACCAAAGTCTAATTGAGCAGATTAGCACCTACAGGGGTCAATAAGGCAGTTGTCTCAGTCAGTGAGGAAAGATAGAATAATTAGATTGAATATGACACGAAAATGAGTGAAAATATGTGATAGATGGTTAAATGATACCCAAGGAATGTTTTTAAGGACTTTTATCAAACTAAAAACATAAGGACAACCTATAGGTACCCCTATTTTACAAACATAGTGAGGCTTGATAAAGCTCAGCCATGGAATGGAATTCAAGCATAGTGATATCATCCGGTTGATTTAAGGAAAGATAAAAATTATAATATAATAACAAGGAAGTTTATAAGGTATAAAACATAGGTTTCATAAGAAAACAACACCCACAAGACCCTAAAAATGCCCTCATAGTCAGCTAAATGGTGTTAGGACAATGAATAAGGTTTTGAGTCCTAAAATGATGATAATGCTACCAAAGTGGACAAATGAGTATAAATTATTCTAAAATTATAATGGAAAGTTTATTTTATGGTTATTTTATTTTTTTTATAGACCTAAACTATGCTAATACACCTACAAATACTCCTCATATTGAAAAAACACAATCAATGTTTACTAAACCCTGCTATTTGTAAGGTTATAAGGAAGAAGGAGGATAGTTCGGAGTAATGTTTGGTGATAAAACATATAAATAATGATTATGAATAAAATTAAATATAATTATATTATGAAAAAAAGTGTTTGAGAGCTCTAAATTGGATCATACATAGTCCACTCTTGAATGTCCTGCACACAGACCTTTATCTAGAAATCTATCTTGAGATTCTAATGTTTTTAGATGTAAAATGTCTAGAACAAGGGCTAAATTTTAGTATGGGGAATACTAAAAACTTGAGTAATCCACTCCAATACTTTTTTTTGATGGGAAAATAGGGGAAATACCCCTATTTTTTCCTAGATAGGGGTACTTTCCCCTTGCACAAACTTGTAAATTTTGGAAGGTAAGAAGGGGATATGGGGAAAAAGGTGTGAAATCTTGGTAAATTGGTTTATAAAGTTTTAAATTAATTATAAAAACATGGATTAACAATCATGAAGTGATGGAAATCAATAGAGCACTGTGTACTATAGAAGTTGTAGATACACTTGTGAAAACATGGTGAGGCCTAATGAGTAAAGATGAAGTCATTCTCACGTCCACCATTAAAAATGATTTATATCCTATTGGTTAATATTTATGGGATATTATTGGATGTTTTTTAACTTTTGGACCTCAAATAAACCCAAGAAAATGCTCAGAATACTAGATGTTGTAGTCAAACCTAGTAGATAAGTTCTAAGACCTAGTGTCCAAAAGGGAAGTTATTCATACGTTTGGATTTAAATATGATTTTAAACATATTATAAAATGTTAATAGAGAAAAAATATATGTTTTTAATTATTAATATTGTATAGGAGACATCAAATAAATCATTTTTAGGTCTAAACGCAACTCAGGCATATAAGAAATATGAAAATAAACATGAGAAGCCAAGTTCCAATGCTCATATCTTTCATGAGACTATGAATGGGAGCCAAAGGAGTTAGGGGATGATGTAATGGGTAATATAGGACATTTTAGTGAATTTTTTTTCTAAATTTTGACATCAAAACTTTAATAAAAATTGTTAAGTCCAAAAATAGGCCTAAACCCTACTTAACCCTTGCTAAGGACCAGTCTTAGAAAATTGAGTTGGATAGCTACCAAAATGAAATATTTTATCCATAATTATAATTTTAGGTTGTATAGGACTCCCATAGGATACTTCAAACCATGATTATATTTATGGACCTATATGGATGGAGTCAAAAATGAGATTTTTCTCACTATTTTTTGTGTTTTGTAGTTTGTAGGAAGTTACAAGAGATGAAAGACACATGGATGGAAATATTGAGAATTAAGATAAATAAAAATTTGAGTTTCATGCCTTAAAAATGTTCCTAAGTTCCTCAAACAAGTCATTCAATTTAGCCAATCAAATCTAGCACATTGTGCAATCTAGAGAGAAGGGAGGAAGTCTTCACTTGAACTTATTATAAAGCTTTCCTAATGTTTCCAAGGACATGGAGGATCATGAAAATTGTCATTAAAAATCTCACATGGATTTTAATTGGAAATTTATGCCAAATTTGAAGACAAGTGTACTAGGTGCATGAGGAGGTTTTATAGAGTGCAGGTGATAATGACTCTCTTCTACATGATTCTAGAAGACCAAACATGAAACCAATGCATGAAGAGGCAGGTATGAGAGACTTACATTCAATTCCATTCATTATACATGAACTTGATTAGTTACAAGTCACTCAAGCATGCCTAATCATGAAGGTAGTTTTATATGTAAGAAAATGAGTTTTAGTCCACTTTACATAATTTTGATAGCTTGGATTGACACTTGTTGCTCTTGTACTTACATGGTTCAACCCATATCAACTTCTAATGAATGAACAAATTATTTTATTATCTTGAAAATTGTCCTTGTGACCCTTGGATTTTCTTTCTTTCTCTCTTTCTCTCTATCTCTCAATCTCTATTAGAGTTGGCCATTTTGGCATTATATGGGATGCTCCACCTAAGTATGGTGAATCCCTACTTATTTATATACCTTTTGATAAATAAAATGACTAAGTTTTACCTCTTCATGACTTTTAATAAGTGTTTTCCACTTGAATGATGAATCTTGTTTAGTGAAGACTATGTATTCCTATCATATGGTTTCATTCTTTCACCTTGTTTGTAGTTAGAAAAATCCTTCTTATAGGGCATGTGAAATATCTTAGGGGATGTGAAATGCTGAGTGCATTATTATTATCATTAGTTCCATTCAATGACACTTTTTTAGTCTTCCTATCTTTTCACATTCATCCATGATCTCATAATGTAGCATTGATGTGAGAAGATGAAGATTCAAGGACTATATTTTTAGGTTATTTTTAGGCCTCGCGTGTAGAATGCAATTGGTTAGAAGTCATCAAATTGATTTGGTGTATCACCCCATTAGTTTATATTTTCTTTTAATTTTATCTCCCTCTTTTCATCCCTTAAAATTAATAGTAGGTCCAATCCTAAGTGATACATCAAGGTAACTATCCCTATCAAGAGACTCACCTCATTCCTTAGGCCGACCACAAACCTAGAGGTGATTCCATTATGCCACTTGGATGAGGAGATATTTACATCTCCTCAAAGGGTGAAAATCCAAGTTAAATTTTTTTTTGGCATGCTCGATGGGACTCTTATTCCAAGAGTTAGAGGATTTTTGGTGTTTTCCTTCAACACATCAACCTTTGGAGGTATATTTTCAAGCATCAATGGTGACTTCAAAGACATATCAGATGGTCAAATATCCCAAGTTGTCCTTTTTAGATTGATGGTAACATATTTATTTGTATTCTTGATTTCAATTAATATTCATGGTTGACCTTGGATTTTAGTTTTATCCTCTACAAGTTGGTGAGACATATCCATCTTGTCCCATTCCCTATCAATATGAATAAGTTCTTGGTCAATCTTCTTATGATCATTATCAATCCCAATATGACCATATTTAGCCTTGTCATGAGTTATATCAGCCTTATAACCAGCCTTCTAAATGTTTTACCCCTCCTAGTCAACCTATTCCTTTCTCTAATTAGCCCATTTCCACCTTCAAGAAAGTAATTTTGGGCTATGAGAGATACATGTTGGATATTGACACACAAAGAGGATATGGCATAAAAGTTCATAATCATGTTAGTAAAAAGTTAAGAGATTCATTGGAGTTGGTCAAGAGAGAATGGATACCTACTGAGAAAGCCAATTGGAAAAAGGCTCACAAGTGAGATGCTTGATGTGAGTGGCCTAGTGTCTTCCTTAGAGGATAAGCTACGAGCTCATGAAAGGAAATCTTACCAAACCTATAAGCCTTTGTAACTACTTCCCCAAGTTACATATCAGACATATATGACCCCTACTCATTAGCCAAACCAAGCTTATCAAGGTCATCTTCTTCCTAATCAGTTAGAGGAGAGTATTGAAAAAAAAAATTATGTTTGAGGCCAATCTTGATAGGCAAATTGAGTTGGCTAATATGAATTTTCAATAGTCTATTTTGGCAGTAAAGGAAGTTTATTTCAAGCCTTCATTTTCCTCTCACATTTCATCCCCATGAACTTAAAAATAGACTCATAATCCTAATGTCCTAAGTTGGAACAAAATAGTGGAATTATGGGTAAATAAGGAGGAGAAACATTTTGACCAAGAGTGTGAAATTTGGAAGACATCTAATCCTAACATTTTATGTTGGAGAAAGATAGTAGATTCATGGGTTAAGAAATAAGATAGAAGCATTTTACAAGAGTGTGAATTGGAAAATGGAGTTGATCCTTTGCAAGTCTCTCACACTCTTCCTCACTCTTCCTCTTCTATTCCATGACAACCTTCATGCAATCCTTATTCCCATGATAATTCCTATCAACTTCAAAAGAATATTATCCAAGAGAACCTAGCCAAGAAAATAGAATAATTAGAAGTAAATATGAGAGTGCTAAGTCAAGGTGAGATGGAAGGTTTAGACCCAAGATAAGATCCTATGTCTAAACACACCCCATTTCCCTTCCATCAAGAGATTCCCAAAGAGTCTCTTACATTCCATTCCTAATCTGATTTTGAGTTATATGTGCCACCTCCACCAACTAATTCCTCTTTCCCTCATCCTATCACCCTTTTCCTTGATGGACATATGGTGTGGGAACCAGAACATGATCAACTAGTTGATAAAGAAAGAGAACTCTTACTTGAAGAAAACCTACCTCCTTAGCAACCTCATTGGGCTAGATCACATAATTTCAAGACACCTAATATTGACATCACCATGAAAGATGTTAAATATATTGAATATTTTGAAAATTAAAATTAAAATTTAGTAGCTGAGACACAACTTGAGAGCCCTTAAGAGATCTTAAGTGTTGAAGAAGAGGTGAGTCCTTATGTTGTATCTCTTCCCTTGGTTGATGATGAATAATGTTTTATTTGTGTTGAAGAACCTATCTTGATAGAGGAAAATGAAGAGGAACATTATCAATAAATGGATAATAAAGAATAAATCATGAGTATTTATGAGGAATAAATCACCATAGGGACTCCTTTTGATGAACAGAAGGATAATTCAAAAGCTTTTTCCTCCATATTTGATGAGGAATAAATGATCATTGATTATTATTTTTAATTTTAAAGATACCATGGATGGACTAAGAGAGGTTTTTAATCATAATTTTGATGAATTTTTTGAATTCATGAGAGTAGGTTATACCCCTCTTGAAGGAGGCTATGAGCAGGTCAAAGATGGAAAAGTCAGCATTGGTACACAAGTATATATGCAAAGGAAAAGCATTTTATCAAATCTTTCCTTTCAAGAAGAATATGCATTTGATTATGACATGTTTGAAGTCATCAAGATGGGATATCATATGATCAATAAGTTTGGAAAAACATATCATCTCTTGAAGGATGATATAATTTCTTATTGGCCTCAATCTTCTAAGGAATATGAAACTACTCCTCTTGAAGCCATGCCTACTAAAGAGATACAAGTTGACTATGAAATGAAGAGTGGGAAGAAAAATGAAGTGTGTGAACATGTTAAAGAGGAATATATCTACATTGGAGATCTGTTCAAGGATGATCTACTTGAGATCAGATCAGATGAAATTTCAAAGAAGAGGTCTGGTCCATAAAGCACTCAATCCAAAGAGAAGAATGCTCATCACCTTGCTTCATCTCACTATGAAGATGACTCAGAAGATTTTACTTTTGATCATGAAAATTAGGTACATTTAGTTTGTAGTTGTGCATAATAAATTTTTCCCTTTTTCCCCTAAGTTCTTATGCACATGTGTGTGTCTTGTGTGTTTACTTTCATTATTTTGTGTGTCCTTTTCATTTGTGTGGTTGAGGTAGTCTTAGTTGTATTGTTTTGATAAAAATTGAGTCAATGGTAAAATTATCTAGTTTGTCTCAATCCTTAGATGAATCCATAATACTAATGAACTGATAAGACTACTATTCTAGTTAGTATAGTAGGCATGCTACCCCTATGAGTCACCAATTTGTTGACCAAATTTGACTTTTAGGTCAAATTGAGGCACCCCTAGTAAAAAAACTTGATTTTTAGACCTATAAGGGGGTATAATGTATTTTAATAAGGTGTTTTATAGGTCATTTGATGCCTTTCAATGTTATATTAACCTTGGTCACTCTTTTCATTAGTCCATCATGTCATTTGAGGTCATTTCAAGGGTCTAAATAGTGAATTTAATTATTTGTATGGGTTTCTTAGAAAATGTGTAAGTGTCAAAGAGTTTTATCACATTACAAATGTCTTAGGAGGTCTATAATAACTATTACTAACTAAAAATTATCAGGTTATTTAGAAAAAAGGCAATTTTATTAAGGAAAAAAGTGAGTTTAGCACTTGTATGACCTCCTTGGGAAGTGTGCCACTTGGAAAACATGTAAATGTGACTCTTCACCTTTACCATAATCAAATACACATTTTTTTGATCATGTAAGTCACTTTTTTTTTACATGTTTCCACTTGATACGGCTAGTAGTAGGGGTTTCAGGTAGAATTATCTTCAAAGGTTATTTTAAAATCATAAACATTAAAATACATATAATAATTTTTATAAATTGTCAAATTTTCTTCATGGACCATTCATTTGAAGTGGACTATGCAAATCTTCTTGTCATTATATGCACCCTTCAAGTTTTGCTTTGGTTTGAGTGATTCCATACAAACTAGTTATCGAGATTTCTTATAGATATTTTTGGATTATTACTCTAATTATTAACACACTTTGTTTCATGTTTCAAGTGTATTTTATATGATAAATAACTTAATTTTCAAGAGGATATACTATTTTGCATTGTGAAGAGTTTTCACCATTTGTAGGAGTTTCAAGATGATACAATGGATTTAGGGGGTTATGATAGTTTCTTTATTATGTTTCAAATGTGATTTGATCTTGTTATCCTCTAAATTCCATCCTTAAAAATATTCCTCATGATATGGTTTTCACAAGAATCATGTTGCTTATCTAACCTATAACTATCACACACAGTCAGTCTAGGGAAACCATATGTTTGAAATCTTTATGCCATGGTCATAGGGGTATAATAAATATTTTGAGGTCTTGGTGTGTCCTGTAATGTCATAGAGTGGTATAAAAACCTCCATATGGTGTAAATAAAAGAGTCATTGGGTAGTCACTTGAGATACCTTCTCATTGTCTCCCATAAACATGCTCACTTACAGGAACTTAAAAGAAGAAAATCACATGGGAGGAAAGTTTGAGTATTGGTTGAGATATTTGTAGTTTAAAAAATCCATTTTATAGCTTTATGAGAGCATATGATATTACAAAAATCATAAGTACCTTACATACTATATCATTTATTACTTCATTGCCTATGTGGAAAATGCTCACCTACAAGTGGCCTAGTCAGAAAGCTAAAGAGTCCTTGTACAAGTTGAATATGGAATGAAATCCAATTTTCAAGTCCTTACATGTTAAAGTAAGACTAAAATACACATGTTTGAATTTTGAGTGGTATATCAAAGTAATAAGCACCCTTCAAAGGTAAAGACTGATATTTTAACACCATTAACCCCAAAAATCCAAAATAAAGGTCCTAACACTTTTTGGAAAGGACACATAACATGTTTGATAGGGTCTTGAAGCATATATTTGAGTGAGTTTTGTTTCAGATAGTATGGAGAGGGATTTTGAAAAATATGGAACCAAATGGATTGATTTAAGGTAGTTGTTGAAGAACCCAAAAATGCCTAAAAAGTATTGAGAATAGATAGTGAGATCTACATAACTGAGCCACAAAGAGACATATATTCACCCAAGTTGAAAATTAGGCCTATGCCATATGTTGGATTGGTTTAAAAGGATCAAAGTGACACCTATGATCACAAAATCATCATGGAGTAATGATAATTTGTGTTTGGATCCCTCTACCCATCTATAATACATACAAATGGCCTATATGAATACTTAAAGCCAATCAACAGGTAGTGGGATAACCTTTTGTTTTGGTTATGATTGAAGAATAGATGGTGAGTTCAAGTATAGATGTGCACTTGTGAATTTAAGAAATTAAAATACCTCTTTAAAAACATGAAGACCAAGCTTATTTAAGGTTAGTAATGACCTATAGGCAAAGGACAAAGGAGTAACCTATAAGCATGGTTTTGAGGAGACACATCTCAGTATTGGGAGATGACCTTTTTTTTTAAGGTAAAATGGTTTTGAAGGTTTCCAGAGAACATATTTGGCTTAAGTACATGGTGTGTGACTTCAAAATGAATTCAATGAACCTTTTACCTCATAGCCAAAGTCTAATTGAGCACATATGCACTAATAGGGGTCAATAAGGCAATTATCTTAGTCAATGAGGGAAGATAGAATCCTTGGCTTGAAGATGGAATTAAAATGAATGTAAATATGTTATAGATAATTCAAGGAGACCTAGGGAAGGTTGTTAATGACTTTTATCAAACTAAATAACAAAGACAACCTATAGGTACCCCTATTTTGTAAACACAATTAGTCTTGATAAAGCTCAACCATGGAATGGAATTTAAGAATAGTGATATAATCCTGGTGATTGAAGGAGTGATAAAAATGATAATATAATACCAAGGAAGTGTATAAGGTATAAAACATATGTTTCATAAGAAAACAACACCCATAGGACCCTAAGGATCCCCTCTGAGTTAACTAAATGGTGTTAGGATAGTGAATAAGGTTTTAAGTCTTAAAATGATGATAATGATACCAAAATGGATAAATTATTCCAAATAATTATTAAATGAATATGGAAAATTTATTTTAGGGTTATGGTACTATTTTCTAGACCTAAACTATGCTAGTACACATATGAATACTCCTCATATGAGTAGAAATACAATCAATGTTTACTAAACCTTGCCATTTATAAGGTTATAAAGAAGAAAGAGGATAGTTTGGAGTAATGTTTGGTGATACAAAATATAATTAGTGCTTATGAATACAATTAAATATCATTATATTATACAAATAAGTGTAGGAGGGCTCTAAATTGGATCATACATAGTCCACTCTTGAATGTCCTACACATAGGCCTTCATCTAAAAATCTATCTTGAGCTTATAATGTTTTGAGAGGTCAAATGATTAGAAAAAGTAGTCAATTTATTATGGGGAATCCTAAAAACATAAATAACCCACTCCAATACCTATTTTTGATGGGAAATTTGGGGAAATACCCCTTGTTTTATCTCAAATACGGGGTACTTTCCCCTTGCACAAACCTGAAGTTCTTGGAAGGTAAGAAGGAGATATGGGGCCAAAAGGTGTGGAATATTTTTAAAGGGGTTTGTAAAATTTTAAATTAATAATAAAATTATGGAGTAATAATTAGGAAGTGATAGAACTCAACAAAGTACCCTGCACTAAATAAGTTGCGTACATACTTGTGAAAACATGGTGTGACCTAATGAGCAAAGATGAAGTCATTCACACTTACACATTTAAAAATGATTTATATACTATTGGGGAATATTTATGGGATTATTTTGGATTTGTTTTAACTTATGGATCTCAAAGGAACTTAAGAAAATGCTCATAATACTAGATGTTATAGTCAAACCTAATAGACAAGTCCTAAGACCTAGTGTCCAAAAGGGAAGTCATTCATACTTTGGAATTAAATATGATTTGAATACTATTATAAAATGTTTATATAGCCAATATATAAAATTTTCATCCTTAATATTTTAGAGGAGACATCAAATAAATCATTTTTAAGTCTAAAAACAACTCAGGTATATAGGAAACATGAAAACAAGCATGAGAAGCCAAGTTCCAATGCTCATATCTTTCATGAGACTATGAATGGGAGCCAAAGGAGTTAGGGGATGTTGGTAGGTGTATTATAGGCCATTTTCATGAATTTTTTTCTCAATTTGGACTTCCCAAATTTATGAACAATTATTAAGACTAAAAATAGATCGAAAACCCTACCAACCCTTGCTAAGCACTAGCCTTAGAGAATGGAGTTGGATAGATACCACTATAAAAAATATTTTGTCTATAATTATGGTTTGAGGTTGTAGAGGACTCCCCTAGGCTACTCCACACAATGATGAGCTGTATGGATGGAGTCAAAAACAAGCTTTTTCTCACTATTTTTTATTTTTTCTAGGTTGTAGGAAGTTACAAGAGATTAAAGACACATGGATAGAAATATTAAGACTTAATATAGCTCCACATTTGAGTTTAATTCCTTGATATTTTTTCTAAGTGACTCAAATAGGTCCTTCAACTTGACTAGTCAAGTCTAGCATATTGGACAAGCTAGAGAGAAGGGAGGAAATGTTCACTTGAATTGATTTTAAAATTTTATTGATGTTTCTAAGGACATGGAGTGTCTTGAAAATTTTCATTAAACCTCTCACATGTATTTTCATGTGAAAATAATTCCAAATTTGAATACATGTGTGTTAGGTGGATGAGAAGGAGGTTTCTTATAGTGTAGGTGATATTGGCTCTCTTTTAGGTGATTTTAGAAGACCATACATGAAACCAATACATAAAGAGGCATGTATGAGAGCCTCGATTTCCATTTAAATAATTATAACTACCCTTTATTAGTTAAAATTGACTCAAATAGGCCTGGTCATGAAGGTAGTTTTCTATGCAAGAAAAAGAGTTTTAGACTACTTTGCATAACTTTGATGGCTTGGATTGAGACTTATTACTCCCATCCTTGCCTGGGTTAACCCATATCCACTTCTCATGCATGTATAACTTATTATATAAGCATGAAAAGTCTCCTTGTGACCCTTATACTCTCTCTCTCTCTCTCTCTCTCTCTCTCTCTCTCTCTCTCTCTCTCTCTCTCTCTCTCTCTCTCTCTCTCTCTCTCTCTCTCTCAAACTCTCTCTCAAACTCTATAAGAGTTGGCCAATTTGGCATTATATGGGATGCTCCACCTGAGTCTAGAGAAGACCTATTCATTTGTATACCTTTTGATCAATAAAATTACTAAGTTTTACCTATTCATGACTATTCATAAGTGTGTTCCCCCTAAATGATGAATCTTATTTAGTGAATACTATGGATTATTAGCATGTGGTCTCATTTTTTCACTTTGTTTACAGTTGGAAAATTTCTTCTTGCAAGGCATGTGAAGTGTCTTAGGGGAAGTGAAATGATTATTGAGTTAATATTTTAATTAGTGCCATTCAAGGCCTCTTTTTAGTCTTCCCATCTTTTCACATTCATCTATGACCTCATAATGTAGCATTGATGTGAGGAGATGAAGATTGAAGGAGTGTATTTTTAGTTTGTTTCTTGGCCTCAAGTGTAGAATGCAATTGGTTAGAAGTCATCAAATTGATTTGGTATATCTCCCCCTTAGTTTATAATTTATTTTAAATATCTTCCTCTCTCTCTCTTTTCACCCCCTAAAATTAGTAGTAGGTCTAATCTTAAGTGGTAAATTAAGGGAGATATCCCTATCTAGAGACTCATGAGGCTTTACTTTTGATCATGAAAATTAGGTACATTTAGTTTATAGTTGTGCATAATAAGTTTTTCACTTTTTCCCCTAAGTGCTTATGCACATGTGTGTGTCTTGTGCATTTGCTTTCTTTGTTTTGTGTGTCCTTTTCATTTATGTGGTTGAGGTAGTCTTAGTTTTATTGTTTTTATTAAAATTAAGTAAATGGTAAAATTATCTAGTTTGTCTCAATCCTTAGATGACTCCATAATCCTAATGGGCTGATAAGGTTAATAGTCTAGTTAATATATCAAGCATACTACCCCTATGAGTCACCACTTTGTTGACCAAAGTTGACTTTTAGGTCAAATTAGGGCACCCATAGTAAAAAACTTGATTTTTAGACCTATAAGGGGGTATAATGTATTGTAATAAGGTGCTTTATAGGTCATTTGATTCCTATCAATGTTATATTAACCTTGGTCACTCTTTTTATTAGTCTATCATGTCATTTGAGGTCATTTCAAGAGTTTAAATAGTGTAATTAATGATTTGTATGGGTTTCATTGAAAATGTGCAAGTTTAAAAGACTTTTATCATGTGACACATGTCTCAGGATGCTTGTAGTAACTATTACTAACAAAAAATTCTTAGGTTACTCAGAAAAAGGTAGTTCTATTAGAAGAAAAAAGTGAGTTTGTCACTTGTATGACCTCTTTGGGAAGTGTGCCACTTGGAAAATATGTAAATGTGACTTTTTAACTTCCCCATGCTCAAATACATGTTTGGTTTGATCTTAAACTAACATTTGTTTCTCAAAACCATTCTATCTCTTTTTCATCCTTCTTGGCTTAAAGAAGTGACTTGCAAGTTTCCACTTGGTGCAGCCATCAAAAAGGTTTTTAGGTAGAATGATCTTGGGAGGTTCTTGTAAAATAATATCCTTACAATCAATATAATAATTTTGATAAATGGTAAATTTTTCTTCATGAACCATCCATTTGAAGTATACTATGCAAATCTTCTTATCATTCTGTGCACCCTTCAGGTTTTGATTTAGTTTGAGTGATTCCATACAAACCAGTTACTTAGATTACTTTTAGAGATTTTTTTATTCCTCCTCTAATTATTCACTCACTTATTTTCATGTTTTAAGTGGTTTTGATATGCTAACCAACTCAATTTGTAGGAGGATACACCATTTTGCATTGTGAAGAGTTTTCACCATTTATAGGAATTTCAAGCTAGTACAATGGATTTAAGGGGTTATTATAGTTTATTTATTATGTTTCCAATGTGATTTTATCTCATTTACCTCTTAATTCCATCCTTCATAGTATGCCTCATGAGATGTTTTCACAATAATCATGTTACTTGTCTAACCTATAACTATCACACATAGTCAGTCTTAGAAAACTCATATGTTTGAAACATTTATGCCATGGTCACAGGGGTATACTAAATGTTTTTAGGTCTTGGTGTTTCCTCTAATGTCATAGAGTGGTGAATCAAACCTCCATATGGTGTAACAAAAAGAGGAATTGGGCAGTCACCTAAGACACCTTCTCATTGTCTGCCATAAACATGCTCACTTACAGGCACTTAAAAGAAGAAAAACATGTGGGAGGAAGAAAAACATGCCAAAATTAGTAGTATGTCCAATCCTAAGTGGTACATCAAGGGAGCTATTCCTATCTAGAGACTCACCTCAATATTTAGGCTTCCCACAAGCCTAGAGGTGATTCCTTTATTTGACTTGGATGAGGAGAGATTTGCATCTCCTTAAAGGGTGACAATCTAAGTGACAACAGTTCTAACAAAAGATTTACTGGTCTTTTCCTCTACCTAAAAGGCATATAGGTTTCCCTCAATGGGATAGTGTAAGTGATCACACTAGTATAAAAGATCTTTAGGTCATCATATGACCATGTGATAATATCTTTAAACTTGGTCAAGAGGGAAGTTGATTTATTTAATTATTCATTGATGAAAACAATTATAATTTTAACATTTTGATCATTTCTATGATCTTCTAAGTTCACTTTCTTGTAGTCCTTCCTACCTACTTTGGGCTACTTAGTCTCGATTAATTGATTTTTGGGGTCAAACATTCTCTCCAAGGAGATCATACCTTTAGGAATTTGGTTCTCCTTGAGCTAGATCATTCCATATTCATTATCCTTATATCTCTCTTTAGGAATTTCATCCTACTCATCAATGGTATGAGACTCAAATACACCAATATTACATTGGAACTCAACTATTTATTGATCATCATCAACTATTTGGAAGTGATTGATGTTATCTAGCATGGAGGGGCATGAGATGATATCCATAGTGAATTATTTTAGGTTTATGGCCTCTATAGGTGCCAAGTTAGCTACTAATAAAGCCAAAGCATCTACTAGCTGATTATATTCCCTAGACAATGACACAATGTTGAATGAATCAAAATATTTAATTAAATCCCATACAATAAATTTATAATTTATTAAACAAGAAATATTGCATTGATATTTTCTTGTAATTTGACTCATAAATAGTTTAGAATCACCATAAACTATTAGTTCTTGAACCTTATGTCTTATTGAAAATTGAATTCCTAAGATGAAGACTTCATATTTTACTAAATTGTTAGTGTAAAGGACCTATAGCCTATAAGAAAAAAATAATCTTTTCCTTCAAGATTTATTAAGATAATTCTGACAATTGAGCCTTACTTGGCCCATGCACCATCGAAGTGTAATGTCCATGGACCTTTGTCCTTTTCCTTTTCAACCTCATTATCACTTGTAAAATGTTAGTGGTTTGTAAAGTATAAAACCCTAAGTTAGAGGACTGGTAGTCTACATTTTCATTATTGGCATTGTATTCTATAATCATGTGTTTCATCTTGGCTTCCAGATCTATCCTGATATGATTTAGGATCCCTCACCAAGGTAACCACATGTGAGGTCAATTTATGGACATGTATCCATTTAAATATTTAGTCTAGTCTTGACTAAGTAACAATCCATATGCCTTACGTATATCAATGACCTGAGTATCAATGAACTATTGTATTCTAGGCTCATGAGCTAGTTATATATGGATATTCAATAATTCACCAATTACCTTTACCCTTGAATTATTTAACTATACTACCACCTTTTTGAACTTGACTAGATTTAGCCCTAGTTTCTCACAAATTCCTAGAGGCATAATATTAGCATAAGCACTAGAATCAATTAGACAATTATGTAGTTTTTTACCAAATATTTTAATAGTTAATAAGAATGGTAGAAATTCATGTTTGATTTTGTACATCACACGTTCACATGAGATTAATTATCCCTTATAGAGTTTGGATTCGCATTCATGGATTTTAATAGCAAATCATGTTGTTCAATGATTTGTGTGGGCTTGTGTAATGTTATACTTGACTTGATCTTTTTCATGTCCTCAATGATATTGTATCCACACTTTTATGATGTGCAAGGGGTCTCCATTGTTTGTTGACTCTCCTTAACTTTAGGGTGAGGTGGGTTATTGTATATCCTACCATTAAAATGTGTATCAATCTTTTTAAGTAGTGTGGAAGTTGTAAGAGGTGTTTTTTGACCTTGGATCCTTAAGGCATAGTTGTTTCTTTGGTACTGATGGAATACATGTACCTCTTCAACACTATCTTTAGGTTCATTTTAATCTTCATTTGAAAATTCATAGATCTACATCATGAGGACATATTCAAGTGTTTTAGAGGCATCATTAGGGTTATCATAACTCTTAGCATTATTTTGATTAGTGGTATTCATGTTAAACCCCTATATTTGGCTTTATATAGCTTTAAAAGCATGGAAGAACTCAATACAGTCCATCTCTCCATGTCTATTAGTTTCATGTACTCAATGCCAATTAGGCAAGGCCATCTCATAGATGTTTATCTTAGGAAAATTACTCAAAGGAGGCTCACTATTATTATTAGACCTATTATATTTAGAACTCTCAGCAATATTTCCCATCTACTTTTTGAGATCTAGGAAATCATTAGAAAGCTTTTGGATAGACCTATGATTGGATTATAACTCTCCCTTTAGAGTTTTTAGGATCTTGGTATAGGTGGTTGTTTGGAAATTGGTATTATTCATAGTGGAGTAAGATTTTGAGCTCTATATGAATTTAAATAGACTAAATCCAAACTCAAAATGCAAACTACCAATAGGAAGGATTTATCAAACAAATTAGATTGATATAAAAGCTTACCAAATATCTTGTTATATGTTACCACCTTCCAAGATTTCTAATGGATGATTAGACTTAGATTGACTCCATGATATCTTGATGTTGGATTGTTGATGGAGGATGCTTGATGGTTGCTTATGGATTCATTTTGATATGGTTTCCCTATAAGTTTTCTAGTTAGATTTTGGCATGAAGATGTTATGAGCTTCTTAGGTGGTTTGAGGGTGGGGGTAAAGGTTGCTTATATATATGAAAGGAGGGAAGATGAATGGCTAAGATTCAAACTTGGATTATGAGATCTAATGGTTTTATATTATCCAAGGAATATTAAATTCTTTTGGAAACCTCTAGAACTAGAGGTTTCTAGAGACTTGGAGGGAAGTCTCTAATTATAGAGACTTATCCATTATAATTGAGATAATGGAAGATTAGGTGGGGGTTAGGTGGGGGATTAGATGAATATTAGAGACATAGGGATGTAAGGAAGGCTAGGGTGCAGGTTAGTAGGTGGGTAGGTGGGGTCATGAGAATTTAAAATTCCCATATAATAGATAACTAGGAATAGATTTAGGATAATGGGGATTAAGATAAATTAATAAGGGAATGGGATAAATAATGTTAGTGAATGTAGGATAATGGATGGGGATTATTAGCTATATGGATATGATTAGGATAAATTAGTGGGATAAAATAGGTTAAGTAGAATTAGTGTCAACTAATAGGAATATTAGTTGACTATAATGAAGTAAGTGATTTTAGGTGCATACATTTTCCCTTCTTTGAAAAACCATATCATGGATGAATGTTAGTAAATGATGTTATGGGATATAATTCCACCTTAAGGGGACATATAGGGAAGGATGTTCTAGATGGCTACTCAAAATAAGAAATGATGGGTGCAATGAGATGAAGAGATGAGGAGATCAGATGCAAGATGTCAGATAAAAGATGAAGAAGATGAGGTTGACATTGAATAATGAGATAGAAATAGATAATGATGCCTCTGGAAAGGACACAAGCATAGAGAATAGTGATGATGGGTGTTATAGTTGTCAACACATCTCAAATGGGAATGCCCTTTCAAAGAGGGGTAAAACCAAAGATAGCATTCAAAGTAATGGTATTTCAAAGAAAATCCATGTCATGGATAATGCTAGTAGATGATGTTAGTGGATATGATTCCCCTCAAGGGGACATGTGGGGAAGAATGAGATGGATGGACACTCAAAATTAGAAATGATGGGTGGGATGAGATGGATATATAAGCGGATGGGGTGTTAGATGTGGGATAGAAGATGAGTGATTTGACTTGAGCAATTAACTACAAATTGATGATGCCCATCGCAAGAAAATATATATAAGAAGGAAATATGTTGGGTGTCATGGTTGTAGACACATCCTAAGTGGGAATCAAATATAATAGGGTGATGATAGGATACAATGCCATCCACTTTAGACATATCATAAGAAAGGATGCATGCAAGGGAGAGTTACAGGCCAAAATAAGACTATTTTTATTTTATTAGATTAAGGATGGGTGTATCTCAAAGATAAATCAATCAATATGATGTAGGTGATGATCGAAAAGAATTAATATGATCAAGTGACCAAATGATTTAATTGATGCAGGACTAAGGGATAAGGATGGATGATAGAGATAGAGGCTAAAATATTCTTTGGCATTATAAAATTGGCTAAATATTTCCTACATAGTCAAAAAAGACCTTAGGCTAATGTAGTTTTGATGAGAGGATAGAGGAAAATGATATCAATGATGATTAGGAATTAAAGGATGATATTAGTGATATAGGATATGACTTATATGATGGGATGAGGATAAAATATTGGATGTTAGTTGGATGGGTTATAATGGGGATAAATATGATGAGATCAAGCAATCATAAATGTCATAAAGCTCATCATAGTCTAAATAATCCCAAAAATATAGCACTTGATAAGATGCGCCATGATATAAGCATGACCAAGAGTACATTATGCTAAAGTGCAAGGGTAAATAGAAAACTCCTTATCCTTGAGGGTGTCCTCATAACATCCTCATTCATTTCCGAATAGATAAAAAGAGACATGAAAAACATGAGACAAACAAGATATATATATATATATATATATATATATATATATATATATATATATATATATATATATATATATATATATATATATATGACATGCAAACAAGACAAATAGAATAAATAAGTAACATGTATAAAAGTATTTACATGCAGTGTCATAATTCCTTGCCTAATGATAGGATGGGTGATTGGGTAATGGGTTGGATGATCATGATGTAATTATGGACTTAGGATGGACTTTAGATTTGGATAGGGAGATCATGATTAGGATTTGGATGTTACCCCTAGTGTAGGGTGGAATAATGGAGGATGGGAGAAGGTCTTTAAATATGGATTTGGTCTTGAAATCATATCAAAAAGTGGTTAGAAGAAGGTGATTTAGAAAGTGATGATCAAGGATTACTAACAGATAAGGCCTTATAATAATCCAATCTAGAAAGGAGACCAAGAGATGATGGGATCAAATACCTTTCACATTAGGAAAGAGTAATTGGATGAGTCATAGATATGAAGAGCCAATGATAAGGATAGTGATGGGATCAAGAACCTTCCATACTAGTAAAGAGTGATGTGATGGTTTCTAGATATGAAAAGGCCTTGATAGGAAAGTGATGGGTTTTTGATTAAATTATTGATAAAGTGATGTGTGCCAATGATGCCTAGGCCAAGGATGATAAAGAGATGGAGAGATGGGTGACCACTCTGATTTGGTCTCAAGATGAAAATTGGTATCCAAAATATGGGACAATATGAGCTGGATGGATATGGATGTGACTAGGGGATCAGGGATAAGACATGACACCATGTACTATTTTGGCTTTTTAAAATTTTATGATTTTTAGGGTTTTTATGGAATATTTAATTTTCTAAGGATTTTTAGGATATGTATATACACTGTATAAATGGGGTTACTAGTAAAAGGAATACCAAGCCTAGAAATTAGGAAAAGGATGGAAGGATGATGGATAGGATGACAATGGATGATAATGATGGGGACCAAGGATGAATGGACTAGGGATAGCCAATGACCACATCATGAAGGAACTAGATGGCTATTTTCTTGAGTGTCCATCAGAGGATATGCCAATATGGTGTAGGTATAGTTATCAAGACACATTCCACTTCATTATGAAGCTCAAGACATGAAGGAAGAAGGTATAGGATGCATGAAATGATGGTGGATGATGGATAAGAATAATAGATCAAAGGATAAAATTATGGGTGATATAGATAAGGTGGATGGAGGAGTATATGAATTGGATGGATTTTCCCCCAAGTGTTGAGTAATAATGTAGATAATAGATTATTTTATCATGATGATAGAAATTGATTTTCATGATGGTACTTGCCTAAGCTGTAAGAAGACTAGTTTTCACCATTGGATGATTAATTTTTTTTGAATTTTGACTTTATTGGGCATATAAATTTATTGGTGATGGAGAGATGCTAGATGTTGATGCTAGATGGATATGTTAGATGACACCTATTCTAGAAAAAGGTGATGCTAGGATCATGTTGTGGTGACCTTTATTGACTCTTGCTTTAATGTCCTCCAAATGTTTTAACTAGGTATATTCATGTTCCCTATAAGGGACAATGTTACCTAGGGATATGAGATATGATGTGGATGGGAGGATGTGATAATTGTGGTGATGGGATATATGATGGGAAGGAGGGAGTGATCATGAATGATATGATGAGATGGAGAGTGGAAATGGGGTTAAATAGTTACATGCACTATTGGATATGGTGGAGGGGTTTTTTGAGATTGTTGTCATGAGATTAATGGATCCAAAACCTTTTGATTTGATGATTCTTTGATATAAGTATTAATAGGATGATTGGCCATAATATTTTTGATTTTATCAACTCTTGGTGCCATTTTTTAGTGTTCATTAGAGGGGATTGATTTTTAACTTGATATATAATGATCATTTTGACTTTGATATGCCTGTAGAGCTAGAATTTGGGCTTCACTAGGGGGAAACATTATGTGATTAGGCTGATGATTTAACTTTGCTTGACTATGACTGAGGGGATCAAATATGATTTGACTAGGATTTATGGCTTTTGGAATATGGTCTTGGAATTTTATGTCTATGGCGCATGATATTTCATGCAAAGGGGAATCTAATGATGCATGTTTATATGTGGCCCCTTCATGGAGTAAGATAGAGAGATTATAGATGAGGGGTGGATGATTGTGGTGTGATGGATTAAGGGGATAATGGGCATCATAGTCCTCATAAAGGTCACTAAGATCATTAAGACACATAACCAAGGTAGGATTAGATCCATTTAAAAAATATTTAATAGATAATGCATTCAAGAATTTAGTTATGATGTCATCATCTTGATTGGGATCTTCAAAAACGTATGCAATATCACCATATACTATAATATCAATAAGGAATGATGATTCTGATGAGGAATTTGATTTAGATATAGGTGAAAAACCTGATCCAGATGTAGATGAAACTTTTTATAAATCCAATGTTAACTTTGATGTACATGATGTAATGCTATGAGTAAAGGAGTAATTATCCATGATTGTCCTCTTAATGTGGATTTTTTGATGTGATGGGTGAGAGGGAGATGATGGTTGAATGATGGATTGATCAAAGAGAGGGCCATGAAAGGAATAACTAGATATGGGAAGGCTAGGCTTATGTGAAATAGGCTTGTTTTGAATGGATGAGTAGTCGAAGATGGGGGAATCATGGAGGATAGATATGATTTCTTAACCTTGGCTTGGAAAGGCAAGGGCTTGATTATGATTAGGAATAGAATCTTGGCATTCCTCTTCTTGTTCACCCAAGGATTTAAATTCATCTAATTCATCCTTGATTATTATGTCACCATTATTGATGAGGTCTTGGACATAGTCTCAAAAAATTTGACATCATTTATTGTAATGACCCAAAGTTTAATGATATTCATAGTATCAGTTTGATTTATATCATGATGGATTAAGCTTAGTGGGATCAAGATGTTAGATGGGTGGATAGACCATCATGTTGACAATGACTAGTTTTTGGAAAATGTCTTCTAAGCATATAGAAAGGAGAGTATAAGGGCCCACTTCACTCTTATATGTGGGAGAATTAGACTTTATATTAGATGGAGTTTGATGTGAATAGGTGGATAGCTAGGTGGCCAATATTAGATTCCCTTTACTATTAGAAAAAGGGATAGATGGCTAACTAGGGCCAATGGATGGGGGACTAGGAGGAGACTTTCATGGAGTTTATGTTGGGGGTGCAATGAGTGAGAGGAGGTCAACACCTTTAGGAAGTGGGACACCCAAAATAATGAACTTCAAAAGTATCTCATCCTTATTGGTAGCTATGTATTGGTTGATGAGAACATGGTCTAGCCTCATGGTGGTGGGTGATAAAGGTGATAGATTATGATTAGTAGGTGGAGGATTTGACTATTGATGGGTATGAATTAGGGCCAAGGGGTTTTGAATAGGGATAGTAGATGGTGGAGGGGGATGGGATAAGGGTTGATGTTGGACTTGTTTTGGAGGTGACTTTAGGCTTATGGGGTTAAAATCATTGGGAAAATGGGCACCCATATTCCATAGCTACAAAAATAATTCATCTTTAATCTTTGTAATGTGTTGAATTATTAAGGTGACTACATCAAGGAACGTTGAGATTGATTTGGTGGGGTTATGAGATGGTGATTTGGGGTGAATGGGATCAAAGTCTGAAGGTAGGTGAGCACCTAATTCTAGTGCCCACAAAAGACTTCATCCTTATTGGCTAAGATGTATTGATCTACAAGAATCGAGTCCAAATCCATGGGAAAGATGGATGCTGATGTGAAGATTATTTGAAAAAAGTAAGGCTAAAGGATTGAGCTTGTATGATAGGTGATGATGACTATAAGGTAGGATAAATGTGGTTAGGATAATATAAGATTAGTGGTCAAATTTTAGATTGATACTTTCAATAGGTGATAATGACCTATCAATGATTCTTAGTTGTCAAGCTAGAAAAAAGGAGTAAGGGTTTGATGGGTACCTAGATTCACACTAGCAAGAGGATGATTGGATGGGTTGCTAGTTATGAGTAGGCAGGATGATAGAGACTAGATTGATTGATGATTGATGGGTTGTTAGATTAAAACTATGCTAGATTAAAACTAATAATGTGATAAGATGATAGTAAAATATTGACTAGGGTATGGGATCTAATCAAGTGGATTAGGGTGATAAGATGGTGATAATATGATAGGTGAATAAGATGATATAATGATAGGGGATTTAGGATTATAGGATGATAGGATTAGATTCAAAACCTTAGACTAACTTTGATCAAGATAGGATGGGATAGATGGTTAAGTGATGAAGGTGATAGGATAATGGGATAAGGATAAGTGTGATGTTGAAATGATAAATGGGTATTGAAAGGTGGATGGTTTAGACCTTTATGTGACCTAGAAGCCAACTAGGATAATATGAATTGATGAATAGATGGGTGATGAAGGTAAGGTCAAGAAAAGTGATGAGGGACAAGGTGGACCTAGGATAGTATATGGATGATAAGACAAAATCTGATGATAAGTAGGACTAAGATGGGATAATACTAGTAGAATGTACAAGAGAATAAATTATGTACAAGAGCATAAGATTAGGATATATAAGATATGATTAGGATGGATGGTGATTGATTAATGATAAGTGTTTATGTTTTGACCAAGATGAAATGATAGATGTGATATAAATAATAGGTGATGGGATAATTATATGAGATAATGAGGTGGATTTAGGACAAGGTGTATGTGATAAGGTATAATTAGGGTGTGATTAAGATGTGATTAAAAGGATGTACAAGAGAACCAAGATATGCAAAAGAGAGTAAGATAAAGATATATAAGGTGGTGGTTAAGGTATGTAAGTGATGGGATATGATTTATGATGGATGGATATAGTTGGACTTAGGAAGGGATGGGGTGACTAAGTAATTGATTGTATGGATTTAGGTAAGAATAAAAGATGTGATTAGATGATGTAGGTGATAAAAACTAGGGTTGAATTAAAAGAATATAAAAAGAATAAAGGATATGTACTAGATGATGACTAAGTTATACAAGTGATGGGGTGTGATCAACGATTGATGGATATGATTAAAGATGAAATTAAGATGGTGATAAAAAAATAAGATAGTGGTGATGGGGGGTAGGATCAATGATAAGTGGATATGGTTTGAATAAGATGAAAATAATATGGGGGATGGGATGAGGATATAATAGGATGATATGTACAAGAGGATATGATAAGGATATACAAGGTGATGAAATAATGAGAAAAGACAATATGGGATAATGAGGACTATGGATGAGATGGACTTAGGATAGGATATGGATGATGAGATAAGATGTGATTAGGATAGGTGATGGATGGAAAGATGAATGATGGGTGTGACTAGGATGGGATATGAATAATAGGATATACAAGAAAATAAGATATATACAAGGGATGAGACTAGGATATATAATATGATGATTAAGATGATAAATGATAGGGGGATATGGTTAGACTAAGATGTGATAATGATGATATAATAGATGGGATTAGATAATGGATATAATATGGTGATTAAAATATGCAAGTGGATGAGGTGATGGGTAGATATGGTTAGATTAAAAGGGAATGGAGATGATATGGTGATTAGGCAAGGATTTACAAGAAAATGGGGTGATGACCAAGGATTATAGGATATGGTGAGACTAGGAAGGGATGAGGTGACTATGGTAAGTGGATGATGATGTGGACTTGGATAAGGATGTAAGATATGGTTGGGGGTAAGGGTATGATTAAGGATAAGTGGGTATGACAAAGAGAATGATATACAAAGAGACTATGTACAATGATGACTAGGATGTATATAAAAATATAGTGGGGGAGATATGTATAAATTGATAGAATGATGAGGATAAAATATACAAGAAGATATATGCAAAGGATGTAGATAGGATATGGATGGGTAGAAGGCTGACTCAGCTCACAAACAATATGGGTCTAACATAACACACACCCAATAAAGCAAGTGACAACCTATAATTAGTAAACTAATGGGTGTGTAAAATGATTCCCACACCATATAATGGCTACACAAGTGAGAATGTAGGTTAGTAACCCATTATGGAATTGACTAAACCCTCTCAACCTTGCTTGCACTCTACTTCAATGTTGATACTGATGCCTATAGTGGAGCACCTATTACGGCTAAAAGGTCCTATACTAGGATGAATGAGATATTTAAGGGAATCCAATATATACACAAAGGTACATTGGGGCCCAAGTCCATACAGGGTGATATATAATTCTTGGTTTAGAGAGTTAACTCTTCCCCTTCATGGATGACCTATATAGGGTCAACTGCTTAGCTTAAAGACAACTATTCTTGATTTTTATAGTTTGTTGGAACATAAAGCTTGGTTAGTGTGTAATGATGAAATCCAAAACAATAACCCCTATAGAATAATCCCATATGTGGGTGTCAATTCCATGTCATGTTCTATCCTAGAGAGGAGGGTTTGACAAACATGCAAAACACATGATGTAATTAATTAATTGATTTAATTACCTATGTGAGGCTGTCATGATATGATGATTATTTACACATTGACACAATAAATTATATAAAAGGAGAAATTCAAAAAAAAAATATATAAGACAAAAATGAGTCAAAAATTATTTCAAGAGTGCCAAATAGATCTTTGACTAGCATCCTACAAGCACACTGGTTAGTAGTTTTGGTGGCACTCAAAAGGAGGTAACCTACGAGATAAAAATGTTAGTAGTTTCAATGATTTTCCTTTGACAATAATGTTACCTACAAGTTAGAATCTTGACAAAATAATTAATTAAAAATTAGTATATAAATAAATAAATATTTAATTAATGTACTTATAAAAAGACCAAATGCAAATTTTATTTTATTATTATTATTATTATTATTATCATCATCATCATCATCATCATCATCATCATCATCATCATCATCATCATCATCATCATCATCATCATTATTATAACTTACTTTGACACCTACCATGATACAAAAATAACCAAAGTGATATTTAATTAATTATTAATAAAACTATTTTGAAAAATTATAAAATCAATGATCACATGAGATCTCACAGATATATTAGTGGTGATAATTTAGAAATAAAATAGGAACAAAAATAGAACTCAGTGTAGTCTTTTAACATTGATCTAAAAAATCTATATGAGGCATTGCTAAAAAGTTAATTGATTTGAGGATTTAAAATCAAATTTAGCTTATTACAAAAATCATGAGGGAAATCCAAACTTTTATGATCAAGGCAAGAAAATACCATTTAGGCCATAATATTTGAGTTAAAAAGCAATGAGGGATGGACTATCAATAGATTAGATTGATTTAGAGGCCTGCAAAAAATGAGGGTGTGTTTCATCTCAATAATGTTACATATTTTGGACACAAACCCATGAATAAATATCCACTATTATAAATAATGATTTTTACACTAGAATTAAATTTTAAAATTGACCCTGCAAGGAACCACTACTAGACTGAGATCAAAAAATCCATTTTAATCAAATTCAGAGAGCAAATCCATAAAATGTGATGATTATTGCACAACTACCATAGTTAGTTCAACTAATAGCTATAATCTAAGATGTAGGATTGAAATAAAATATAGTGATATTATGACTAATTATTATTATTATTATGACTAATTATTATTATTATTATGACTAATTATTATTATTATTATTATTATCATCATCATCATCATCATCATCATCATCATCATCATCATCATCATCATCATCATCATCATCATCATCATCACCATCATCATCATCATCATCATCATCATCATCATCATCATCATCATTATTATTATTATTATTATTATTATTATTATTATTATTATTATTATTATTATTATTATTATTATTATTATTATTATTATTATTATTATTTTAATTTTTATTTAGATTCTTACTGAGTTTAGAATGACTGATGGATATCAGTCAATGCTTTAGAGATGGTCAATCCCATAGTCATCATTTTTAGTATTGTATCTTGCTTGAAGACACAATTTTTGAATTAAAAGCCACCAATTCCAACTTGCATGCTTGAATAATTTTTAGCATAGATTAAAAAAATAGAAAAAAAACCAAAAAAAAACTTAGAATCATGATATAAAAACTATCATAACTCATTTAATAATATATAAAATTAAAACTCAAAATGTTTCAAAAATCTAAAAGTGAAGTGCTCATAACCTAGAAAATGTTTCATGAAATTATCTATAAGTAAAGAGAAGCTAATTAAAACATAACACATTTTTTTTTATAAATTTACTAAAAATGGAGGCTATAAATTCTCTTTCAACCTAACCTGCAGACTTGAGCAAGCATAAAATCTCAATTTAAGAGGACTAGTCTCATTATGGTTTCCAAAATGTAGTAAGATTTTAAGCTATATATGAATTTAAATAGAGTAAATCCAAACTCAAAATGAAAACTACTAATAGGAAGGATTTATAAAATAAATCAGATTGATATAAAATCTTACCCAATCCCTTGTTCTATGTTACCTCCTTCCAGGATTTGCAATGGATGATTAGACTCAAATTTACTCCATGATAGCTTGATGTTGGATTATTGATGGAGGATGCTTGACGGTTGCTTATGGATTCATTTTGACATGGTTTCCCTACAAGATTTCTAGTTGAATTTTGGCATGAGATGTTATGAGCTTCTTAGTTGGTTTGAAGGTGAGGGCAAAGGTTGCTTATATAGATGAAAGGAGGGAAGATCAAGGGATAAGATTCAAAATTTGATTATGAGATATAATAGTTATAGATCATCCAAGGAATATTAAATTCTTTGGGAAACCTCTATAAATAGAGGTATCTAGAGACTTGGAGGGAAGTCTCCAATTCTAGAGACTTCTACATTATCTTAGAGATAATGGAGGATTAAGTGGGGTTAGATGGGGGATTAGGTATAAATTAGAGACATAGGGATATAGTGAAGGCTAGGGTGTATGTTAGTAGGTGGGTAGGTGGGGTTATGGGAATTCAAAATCCCCATATAATAGATAACTAGGACTAGATTTAGGATAATGGAGATCAAGATAAATTAATTATAGAATGGGATAAATAAGGTTAGTGAATATAGGATAATGGATGGGGGTTATTATCTATATGGATAGGATTAGGATAAATTAGTGGGATAAAATAGGCTAAGTAAAATTATTGTCGACTAATAGGAATATTAGTCATTTGTAATGAAGTGAGCAAATTTATGTACATACACATAGGTAACATTACTTGATTATTTTAGGGATGAGCCTCAGTGTTTGGATGGTTAAGAAATCCAATATATTGATTGGGTCTAACATGATTGAAAGGTAACTAGTTGAGGACTAGTAACTGATTTAATATAGGTTGGTTTTGGTTCATGTTTGAAATGACGTTTAAAGTGGACATGGTAGGATCAAATTGGGAATGGTAAAATTAGGATGTCCTTGGGGATACATTTTATCATCTATGTGGATTGATTTATAATAAGCTATGGGTAATGTGTCAATGCATATGAACCTTCTTAGGAAGATAACTATCATAGGATCTAAAGCATTCTTGTATATTTCCAAAGCTAATTCATCAATAAGCTTATATGGTGGGGTCATCAAGCTGTACATATTTTAGAACCTAGTATTGAATGTCCTAATTGGCTATTTTGGATGCCTTTTCAAGGTGGTAAATGGTTGGTACACAAATCCTAGGCTAACTAATCTTCCAAACTAAAAAATAAAGAGGTTATTAAATTTATTCCATCCTGTGATGGAATATTTGGTCAAATTAAGGAACCATTCATAAGCTACATATTTAAAAGTGAAGGGGAAGAGGTGACAAGCCACATATTCATGGATGATGTTGAGTAATCTTAAGGATGCCTTGAAGGACTTGATATGTTCTTCAGTGGTTACTCTACTAATGGGGGTAAAGAGAGGCAGGGACTTTTTAAGGTTTTTAGGTAAACTATGCATAACTCCAAGGGAATTAATGGATGAACTAGCTAAGCATTCCATGATTGGAATGATGGGTTGTAAATTATAGTTCAATGGAGAGTTAGGTTGAGTCATATAATTTTTTTTCCTACCTTTGTCTGCTCTAGCCTTCCTATGGGTTTCTAGAGATGCTAAAGGGCTTCTAGGTTTAGATTAGGATCTGGTTCCTAATCCTAGGCAATTCCAAGATGTATAATTGGTGATAAGAGAAAAATATGATAAAGATAAAATCAAAAAGTGCTAATTAATATAAACATTGAAGAATCAAACATGTGTGTAAAAAAAAATTGAATTCAAGTTTAATGACCAAAATGAAAATAAAATCCAAAACCTTGATAAACACCAATAGGAAAGGATAGAGAAGATAAATTAAAACCAATATAACATTCTTATCATGCTTTTTACCTTCTCATGCCTCCATTATAAGATTTGAATGCATGTGATTAGACTCAAAATTTGACAAAGTGATATCTTGATGTTGGATTGTGATAATGGATGCTTGATAGTTGATCATGGACTTGCTCACAATATCTCTCCATTCATTTTGACATGGTTACCCTAAAATTCTTCTTCCTTTTTGAGAGTATAAGGAGAGGTTATTTAAATAGAGGAAAGGAGGGAAGATCACAGGCTTAGATTTGAATTTAGGAGAGTGAGATCAATGGTTGAGGAATTTCTATGAAATTTTTAATTCATAAAAATCTCTAGAATAGGAGAATTCTAGAGGGAAAGGGGCCAAATTAGAGAGATTTATAGAATTATCTAATTCTAGAAATCTCTCTATAGGATTTAGGGGTTTAGGAAAGGCTAGTGTAGGGTGGTGGGTGGGTAGTTAGGATTTTCCTAAATTTAAAATTGGCTAGTAGGATTAGGGAGTAGGCTAGTAGGTGAATAGGGTTTATTAGTGGTTTAATGGGAAGATTAGGATTCCTAGGGATGTAGGAATATCTAGGGGGTAGGCTATTAAGTGGTTAGGTGAAGTTATGGGAATTAAAATTCCCATATAATAGATAAATAAGATTAGATTAGGATAATAGGATATTTATAATAATTAATGAGGGAATAGGATGAAATAAGGTTAGTGAATATATGATAATGAAAAGGGGATATTAAATAAATGACTAGGAAGGGGAATTAATTAGTAAAATAAAATAGGTTAAATAGAATTAGTATCGACTAATAGGAATATTAGTCCATAGTAATGTAGTGAGTGATTTTAGGTACATATATTTTTCCCCTCTTTGAATGGGAATTAAAAGTGGATAGAGTGGAAATATTAATGTTCTTTTAAAGAAAAGCCATGTCATGGATGAATGTTAGTGGATACAATACCCCCTCAAGGGGACATGCAAGGAAGAATGAGTCAGATGGCCACTTGAAAGAAGAAATGATGGGTGGGGTGAAATGGGGAGATGAGGGGATGGAATTCTAGATGTGGGACATAAGGTGAAGAAGATGAGGTCAACATTGAGTAATGAGCTAAAAATTGATAATTATGCCCCTAAAAAGGACACATGCATAGGGAATAGAGATGATGGGTGTTACGATTATAGACACATCCCAAAGGGGAATCAACTATAATAGGATGATGATAAGATAGATAGGCCATAAGATTTAGACATATCCCAAGTAAGGACACATTAAATAGAGAGATATAGGCTAGTATAAGACTGATGATTTGAATAGATTAAGGATGGGTGAAGCTCAAATATAAATTGATCAAGATGATGTAGGCAATAATAGTTAATAAGTGATAGAGTTGAGTGAACAAAGGATTGGGGGATGAGGATAGATGATAGAGATAGTGGCTAAGCTATCCTTGGGCACTACAAAAGTGGCCAAGTACTACCTATATAGTCTAAAAAGACCTCAGGCTGATGTAGTTTTGACTAGGAAATGATAATAATGATGAATAGAGATTAGAAAGTGATGATGATGTGGATGATTAGGCTTGTTAGTGATTGAAGGATATGATTCAAATGATGAGATGAAGGATATGATTGGATGTTAGTTAGATGGGTTGTGATGGGGAGAATAATGATGAGATATGATAAGATAAAGCCATCACAAATTACATAAATATCATCATAATCTAAGTAATCTAGGAGATATGGTACTTGGCAGTATGCCTCATGGCATATACATAACTAAGAGGACATGGTGCCAAAGTGCATTGGGAAAATAATGAACTCTGCATCTTTAAGGGAACTTTTGGTGTCTTCATAACATCCTCATTCATTGCCTAATAGATAAAAAAGATACACAATTCAAATAAAACATAAGATAAAAAAAATGCATACATTATAAAAGACATGCAAATAAGACAAATAGATCAAACAAGTAAAAAACACAAGTATCTACATGTAGAGTCATAATGTCTTGTCTAATGATGGGAGGAGTGACTAAGTGATAGTTGGGATTAGGATCAAAAAATGGCAAAGGATGATGATTAAACAAGTTATGACCAAAGATTACTAATAAATAAGGCCCTAAAAGGATCCAATCTAGCAAGGAGACTAGGAGATGATGATGGGATCAAATACCTTTTATAATAGAAAAAGTGATTCGATGGGTGATAGACATGAAGAAGTAATGATAAGGATAGTGATGGGATCAAGTACCTTCTACAATATAAAAGACATGATGTAATGGGTAATAGGTGTTAAAGGGCATTGATAGGAAGTGATACGTGCTAGATTACATTCATGACAAAGTGATGTATGCCAATAATACTTAGCCAAAAGGATGATGGCATGATGGGTGACCACTTAAATCAAGTTCCAAGACTAAATGTGGTATCTAAAGATGGGATGGATAGGAATATAGGATATGGATAGAGATGGATACAACTAAGGGATTAGGCATAATAAAAAACACAATGGACTATTTTGGACTTTTCAAATTTTCAAAATTTTAGTGTTTTTGACATTTTTTAAATTTTTAGAGATTTTTTGGAATATGTATGTACATTGTACAAATGGGGTTACTAAAAAAGGGAATAACAAGCCTAGAAACTTGGATGAATTATGGAGGGATGATGGATGATGGATGGGATGAAAAAGGATTATTATGGGGACCAAGGATGAATGGACTAGGGATAGCCAATGACCATATCATGTAAGAACTAGACATTTAGTTTCTTGAGTGTTCATTAGAGGATATGATAAGATGGTTTAGGGATAATTATCAAGACACCTTCCACTTTATTATGAAGGTAAAGATATGAAGGAAGAAGATATAGGATCCATGGTATGATGGTGGATGAAGGGTTGAGGGATATAGACAAGGTGGACAAGGGAAACAACAAGTAGCATGAATGGATGAGGGTATGAAATGGATGGATTTACCCCCAAATATTGAGGAATAATGTAGATAATATATTATTCTACCATGACTTTAAAAACTAGTTTTCATCATGGTACTTACCCAAGGCACTAGAAGATTAGTTTTCACCATTAGATGAATGCTTTTTTTTTTAACTTTTTTGACCTTTTAAAATTTATTAGGCATCTTGATTTATTTGATGATGGATGAGATGCAAGGTGTGGATGCTAAATGGATTATTTAGCCAACACTAGTTCTATGATTGATCCTAGATGTCTAGATGTCCTAGTGGCCTTTAGTTATTCTTGATGGTAACCCCTCTAGATATCTAAACCAGGTATCATTGTCACCCCTAGAAGAGACAATGTTGCCTGGGGAGATGATGTGATGTATGGATGTGATTAGATGCTAATTTTGATGGAGGGTTGTAGGATTTTATGGGATGATAGGATCATGGTAGGATGGTATGAGGGATGATGGAGGATTATAACTAAAAATAAGTATAAGATTATGATAGGATGGGGGATGAAAACTAGTAGTCACATACACCATTAGATGTATTGGACATTCTTCATTTGATTTGTGCCAAGTGATAAAGGAATGGAGGAGATATAAGACACTTTGACCTTGTGGTTCATCTTTGAACTAATTATTTGATGGGTTATCATCCATATGATTTTTATTATTTGATGGTATTTGATTTTGACTATCCCTAATGCAATATTTTGAGCTTCACCAAGGGATATTGATTTACTTGAAAGATTATTTTGACTTTGATAGTCTCCTAGTGCCAGATATCAACCTTCACTAGGAGAAGACATTTTTTGATAAGGCCAATGAGTTGAATCTTCTTAATTTTGACTAATTGGATCAAACATTATTTTATTATGGTAATTGAATTTTGGAATATTATCTTGGACCTTTGGATTTATGGCACATATTATATTGCTTAAGGAGGGTCTAGTGATGCATGCTCCTATTCATCCTTATGGAGAGAAGTGATTAAATGGTCATTAATGGGAAGAAAGGGGGTCATGATGGATGAATATGGTGATGAGGGCATCATGGGGTCAATGAGTGGTGATGGGGTAGCATAGTATTCATAAGGGTTCATAGGAAACTTAGTTTTGACATCAAATAAAATCTCCTCAAGATCAGTAAATGGATCACTAATACTAGCTATAGTAGATGCATCCAAAGGAAGATCAAACTCATAATAATTTTTGATAGATAAAGTTTGTAATAACTCATTTATGATATCATCATCTAGAATGGAATCAAAAGATATTCCTAGTAATGAATCAGAGGTATCTATATTATATGTATCCTCTAAAATATAGGCATTATTAGCATCAATGAGAGATGAAATTGTTGAAGAGGAATCTAGTTTAGACACGGGTGTTGAACATGATCCCATGGAAGATAAGACCCATGCTAACTTTGGAGATGAATCTGATACATAAGATGCAATATTGCTAATAGGAGATTCATTGTCTACAATTGACCTCTCAACATGGGGTATTTTATGTGATGGGTGAGAGGGAGATGATGGATTTATGATGGGTTTGGTAATGATGGGCTCATGGAGGGACTTATGAGAGATGGGAGGACTAGGTTCATGTGGGATAAACTTAGTTGTGATAGAGTATTTTTGAAGGATGGGGGGATAATGTAAGAGAGGTGTGGTGTCTTAACCTTGGCTTATAAGGGGAAGGTCTAGGTCATGATTAGGAAGGGAATCTTGGCATTCCTCTATTTATTCACCTAAGGATGTGGATGCATCTAGTTCATTGTCAATTACTATATCACCATGGTTAATGAGGTCTTGGACAAAATATTGAAAAGGTTGACATTGATTAATAATATGCCCCCAAGTTTTATGGTATAGATAATATTGGTTTGTGTTATACCAAGAGGGCATAGGTTAAGAAGGATCAAGATGTCAGATGGGTGGATAGACCATCATGTTGGCAATGACTATTCAGTTTAAGAGGGCCTCCAATAATATGGGAAGGGGAGTATAATTACCTGATTTGCTTTGTGACTTTGATGTGAAAGAATGGGACTTTAAATTAGATGGTGTTTGATATGGATAGGTGGATGGATGGGTGGCCAAGATTGGATTCCCTTTGTTAGTAGGGGAAGGGGTGGATGGTGGTTTATGGCTAGTAGATGGAGGATTGGTATGGGATTCATATGATGAGGATTGGATGGGAGGTTAAATGAATGAAATTTTATCAACACCTTTGGGAAGTGGTACACCCATCATAATGAGTCATTAAAGGATCTAATCCTTGTTGTCATGTATGTATTGGTCAATAAAGGTAGGGTCTAGTTCCATGGTGATGGTTGATAGATTATGGATAATGTAGGTAAGATAAGGATTGGATAAGGTTATTAAATAAAATAGATCAAAAGGACTGAGCTAGTATGATGGGTAATGATGGAGATGAGATAGACTAATAGATTAAGGACTATGATCAAATATCAGATTAATAGTGCAATAGGAACTAACAACTTATCAATAATGCCTAGTTATAAAAATAGCAAAAGGATTGGGGATATGATGGGTTCGTAGATTAAAACTAGAAAGAGGATGATATGATGGGTGCTAGTTATGAATAAGGCAAGATGATTGGACTAGATTAGATTTACAGGTTTGTTAGATTGAGACTGACAAGGTGACAAGATGCTAACAAGATATTGATTATGATATGAGATTTGACCAAGTGGATTAGGATGATAGGATGGTGATAAGATTATATGTGGATTGGGATGCTAGGATGATAAGATTAGTTCAAGGCCTAAGACTATTTTTGCTCAAGGTGGGATAGTAGGTGATTATGTGGTGAAGGTGATCAAGATAATGGAATGGGGATAAGTATGATGATGAAATGATAAATGGGTAATGAAAGGTGGATGGTTTATACATGTATAGGACCAAAAACCCAACTAGGATAGGATGAGGTGATGGCTAGATGGGTGATGAAGGCAAGGTCAAGACTAGTGAATGGGTATAGATTTAAGATAAGATGTGGATGATGAGGTATAATTAGGATGTGATTAAGGTATGACATATGGATATAATGATAAGATGTGAATAAAAGGATGTAAAAGAGAATTATTTATGTACAAGAAGGAAAATAATAATATACAAGGTGATAGGATAATGAGACAAGATGATATGGGGATGATTAGGACTATAAATGGGGTGGACTTAGGATTGAATGTGGATAGTGAGACAAAATGGGATTAGGATAGGTTATGGGTTATGATTGAATATGTAAGGGTGTGGTGTCAATAAAATAATTTGGGAATGATTAATAATATAGTGTGTTTGATGGATAAGGCAAGGTTAAAGTGAGGTGTGATTGATTATGGATGAGATGGTCTTATGACAAGGTGTGACTAGGAGGATGAGTGGGTGTGACTAATATGGAAATATATTAGAATGTACAAGATAATAAATTATGTACAAGAGGATCAAATTAATATATACAATAATGATGATTAGGATGATCAATGATAGGGGGATATGGTTAGACTAAGATTATGATGGAGATGATAGGATTAGATAATGGAGATAAAATGGCGACTAATATGTGTGAGTGGATGTAGTGGTGGGTAGATATGGTTAGACTAGGAGGGGATGGAAAATATAGTGATTAGGAAAGGATGTAGAAGATAATGGGGTGATGACCAAGGATAATGGGATATGGTGAGACTAGGAAAGGATGGGGTGACTATGATAAGTGGGTGATGATATAGCTTTGGGATAAGGATGTAAGATGTAAATGGATAAGGATGAGTGGTTATGAAAAAGAGAAAGGTATATAAAGAGACTATATACAATGATGACTATGATGTAAAATATGAGATGTAGGTGATCTAATATTAAGATAATGATGAAGATGATGATTTAGAATGTACACGAAAAGGATAGAGGGAGAGATATGCACAAGATGATAGAATGATGAGGATAAAATATACAAGATGATATGTACAAAGGACCTAAATAGGCTTAGATAGGTAAAAGGCTGACTCAAATAAAAAAAACATGGGTCTAACATAACACACACCTACACAAACAAACCACAACCTATGATTAGTAAATTTATGGGTGTATAACCCAATGTCCACACCATCTAAAAGATACACAAGTAAGGATATAAGCCAATGACCCATTAAAAATTTGATCTAACCCTCTTGAACTTGCTTCCACTTGATGGTCACTTTGGCACTATTCTTGATGGTTGCAGTAAAACACCTATTATGGTTGAAAGGTCCTATAATAGGAATGAACAAGGATCTAGGGGATTCCTCTATATATATGATGGTAAATTGTGGTCCAAGTCCCTATAGGGTGTTGTCTAATGCTTGGTTCAAAGAGTTAACTCTTCCCCTTCATAAATGACCTATATGGGGTCAAATTCTTAGCCTAATGATAATTATCCTTGATTTTTATACTCTGCTAGAACATGGAGTGTGGATAGTATGTGGTAGTGAAATCCATGAAACTAACCCCTAAAGACTAAGCCATATGCATGGTGATGAAATCCATTTCATGTTCTATACTAAGGGGGGGATAAAAAAAAAGAAAGTGCATGATAAAATTAATTAACCATTCTAATTACCTATGTGAGATTCAGATGATATGATAAATTATGTACAAGCAAAGGACACACACACACACACACACACACACACACACACACACACACACACACACACACACACACACACACACACACAAACACACACACACACACACACAAACACACACACACACACACACACACACACACACACACACACACACACACACACACACACACACACACACAACAACAACAACAACAACAACAATCAATTATTTATAAGTGATAGAAAAGAAGATAACGATTTATCTAAAATCAATAATTATGATAAAATGTTAAGTAAACTAATCAAAATGAAAACCATTCCCTACAAACACAAAGGTTAGATATCTAATATGGTTGCTTCAAAAGTCCTTAAAAACCTATAAAAAAGATTAGTTGTCTCAGATTTCCAGTTCCATGAATACACAAGGCAATCCCACAATTAGAATACACAATCCTACTAGTAAGATGAAATACCATGAGAAGGTAATGGTTGGATTATCAAATAACTATTATGGTTAATATCATGGTCAGACAATATGGCTAGTTAGACTAACGAACTTGCTACTAGGAAATAGATTCATATAATGATATTGTAGGACTTAGAATACCTACTTAAGTTTGTCCTAAAGTGATAAAAAGCTAAAAAAAGTATATAAAACTATAAAATAATTATAGTGATTTTTTTTTAATACAATTAATAAAGACCAAACTAATATAAAAGCCTAAAATTGACCCTAAATATGCTAATTTTTAATACCATGACTCTAAGTAACAAACCTGTTATTCATAGGGCAATCCTACAACTACAAAAGTAGAGGTATTTATAGATATGACTTGATCCCCAAAGTGAAATGTTAGTAGCTTCCCTTGTGCCTAATAAAACCCTTCAAAATTTATTACTCATTTTAAGTAAACCTTCAAATATCAAATATCAAAATGATAGTATGCAAACTATGATAGGGAATGTTTGCAAGGAAAGCTATTGATAAAAAGGTAATGCTTTGAAGACTTAGTACCCTTAAATCTTCCACTGACTATTAAACATAGCCTAGATGTAGTATAATAGGGAATATAAGATGACAAGGGAAGATTCATACTAGTTATTAATATTTAGGTAATATCTCTACTGAGAATGACAATACCGCTACTTACAGGGAAAACTCACTATTCAAAGAGTTGTGGGGTTGTTGGATTTAAACAAGACCTTCCCTTTGTTCCAAGATGATGTCTTCCTTCTAACCTACACATAGTTTTAAAAATAGAGGGAAAATAACCTATAAAATCATAGAGTGACCAAAAATAGAAGATAATATGGACCTAACCATTCATTTTAACAATACCGCTACTAGTACTTATGTTATCGCTAATAATGGGAAATATTGCTACTTGTAAAGTGGAAAGATTATTTGAGATGTTTGAATAGCTTGAATTTATAGAGGAATAACACATTATACTAAAAAAAATAGACAACACACCTATAAAGGAGTTCTTAATGAGTCTAATAGATCTCAAAATGTAAGATTCTCAATATGAATTGCAATACCACCACTGGAATCGTCAATACCACTACTAACAGGGCAATCTCGCATCTATCAGAGTCATAGTATTGTCAATCCTAAAATCCTAATAAAACCTTTAATTGATAATAACTAACCTAAAATATCACAACTCATGCTAACAATTCCAATACTACAATATCACTACTTATAGAGCAATACCATGACTTTCCTGAATCACACAAAAAACACAAAATCCTGGCTAGGTCCCACTTCCAGTTGGTCTTGCAATCACATAGAATGACTATAGTAAGGGTGTTAGCCTAAATAAGGGAGGTTGGTCCCACCGTGGTCACCAAAATGTGTACAAAAATTTATATTCAAGCTATATTATCAAAATGACAATAAAATACAAAACCTTGATAAACACCAATAGGAAGGGATAGAGAAGTGATGAAACTGTCCTTACACTGCTCTGTAACCATCACCTTGTGAGATAACTTCATATAAAGGCCTCAAACATTTCAACATTATTATATAGACCTATTCAGATCAATCATTCCTTTAGTGGAAACTTAAAACTCTTCCTTTGACCTATAGGCTGTGATATCATTCTTTAGCCCTATTTTACCTGTTTATTGACCATAACTCCTTGTAGGTTAACTAAATCATGAAAGTAAAACAATTTTTCGATACCCATTAAGTCCCTCTATAACATATTGAAAAATCTCCTGAGGTTACTTTGTATGGAATTGTACTTTCTTCTTTAGGCCCTATTCCAATCAACCATCCTTTTATGCAAAACATCTTGTCCAGAGTAAAGTACAAACTTTATAATCAAAAAAAGAATCATTAAAGATACCCATAACCTTCTTACAAGTGAATAAAACGTTTTTTAGGGCACTTCTTTGGAGAAATTCACTTTTCCTATATTGGCCTATTCTCTCCTCTTCACATGCACCTAGGTTTCACTTGGCAATTGATTTTTTCCATATTTCTACGTACTGTGACACCTTGAAACCACTTCCAAATTTTTTTTAACATAATCAAGGGTAATATGGAAACGTTTCAAGAGTTTTCAAGCATTTAAACTCATTTTGAGGGCTAGACCCTAATTCAGGATTTTCTAAGCCTGTCACAGGCCGAGAGAATAGTGGTTGGGAGTGTTATACCCTATTTCAAGGGTTCCAATCACTTGAATAGGGTATATCTTAATACCCTAAGCCTTATATAATCAATACATATGTCATATCAATCTCCTATACCTTCCAAGCAAGACATCATAGTTGTCTTTGACTGTATATGACAGTTAACAAGTTTTATGGTTTTCTTCTCTATTTCAATGGTTAATAGATTTTCAAGAGGATATAAAAACATGTTACTATCTTAAAAGACTTCCCCATTCCCATACTCATATCAAAAATGACTTTATCAATCCATTTACCTTACAAAACATGCAAATGTCTTACCCTTGCCTGTGTACTGTCACCTATAGGCCGAGAGCCAATAGATGGAGATTTTTGGATATCAAAGAGATTTCTAACACCTGTTTCTTCTTCATTTAGTTTTATACTTACATTATATACTTATCTCCATGTAATTATAAGATTTATGCAAACATTTACATGTTGATTTTACTTAAGACAGTGGGTTGTAGGTCTATATACCTGAGTACCCTGTTTAGGCTTGTTTAGGATTTTTATAACATTCCAAACTCTTTAAAACTTCTTGATCATATAATACCAGTTTTAACTTGTTCCCAACATAAAAAATAACCAGTCTACATGTAGCTTTCTCAATGTTCTATAGCAAACCATCATTCACATACACACACATATATATAAAGGCCTGTCACCAAAATTTCATACCATAATCATCTGAAACAAAACATTCTTTCTTGATTAGATCAAATGGAAGACTTACAATTCAATATAAAAGTCCATGGATTTCAAAACCTTGTCTTCTTCTTCATACATTCTTGACTGCTCCTTCTCTTTCCTTTAACATCTCTTGAGTGAGGTCCTCCCTCACTATTTCCCCTCTCTTTTCTTCATTCTATCTTCTTCCTTGAATGAGAGGATTTTTCCTCTCTATCCTTCTTCTCTTCTACGCCCCTCTCATCCTCTCTTATTCTCATGCTCTCTTCTTCTCATCCTCTCTCCTTACTGAATTCTCTCTTTTTCTCTTTTCAATAACCTCCCTTCTAACTTTTACGCCCAATTTGGGCTTAAGGCAAAACAAAATACTGTTTGTAAGTTTTAACAATATACTAAGGTTGAAAATACTTTCAACCATTTCTCCCCTATTTCCTCAATAGCCTAACCATCACTTTTTACCTTTTAACTTTTCACTTTTGGCAATTACATTTACTCTTAAGGTGAAATTTTGAAATCTAACACAATTTGGAGGGAAAACTAGAATTTGAATTATCACACTAGAATTTGAAACTATTGTAGATGCTCTTGCATCATACTCTCCCTCTAGAAAATATTTGAACCTTAGTTCAAATGAGATGCTTTCTCCATGATTTAGCCTTCATTTTATTCCTGGATCCCAAGGTCTTGTTTCCAATACCAATGCTTGTCTTTGATAGTCTTTGTCTTTCATCTTGCTTTTCTTCTTTTTCTAGTATGTTCTTCTCATCTCTTTCTCAGCTGCCATCTCCCACTTCCATGCTTCTTCATCTTCATACATATCTTCTATATATTCTTGTTGTTCTTATTGTTTCATGAGCTTCTTCAATGACTCATTTATGTCATTCATTTCAGCAACCTTCATACTTGCATACAAAACATTCAAAGCCACCTTAGAATCAAAATCTTTAGGCCATGAAGCCTCTTGGCTGCCTCCATGCTCTTGTTCCTTGACCAGAATTGTCTTGACCTCTTTGCCTTGCTCTTTTCTTATTTTACTCTTCCCAATGGTGTCTTTACAATGGCTTGTACCTTCATTTATTTCTCTTGAATTACCAAATAGCTCCTCCAACATCTTCAACTCTTCCTTTAGTAAGATCTCATCTATCTCACTATTCTCTTCATCAAACTTGGGCTGATCTCTCACAAGGATTAATTGCCCTTTACCTCTTATCTCATCTTTTCTTATCTTGTCTTCACAATAACCAACTTATTCATCAACATCAATATACTTTTCAAAAACAATTGAAGGACCCTTACCTCGTGTCTCCTTGCCCTTTTCAATCTCTGCATGAAGCCATCTTGTTTGTTCTACTACATACTTTCTCCTTTCCTCATCCTCCATTCGTTTGGAATTATCTCCTCACTGCATATTAGTCCACACATCCACTTTCCATCTTTCTTTTCTCATGAAAATATCATTGAAGGATTCAAAAACATCATTACAAACAATTTGTTTACCTTTCATCTTTACATCCTCATACTCTACCTCATTATTCTTTGATAAGTTTTCTTTCTCATCTTCATTCTCTTGGCTGCTTGAATTCCCTTCAATCCTCTTCCATTGATTTCTTGGTGTTGTTGCCTCAACACTCACATCTTTTCTCTTTGCCTTCTTAGGCACCCACATTTGATTCTTCTTCTTATCATTTGACTTCATAAGCAATTTAGGCATCCTGTAACCATGCTCTTGTACCAGCACTTCCTATTGCTTGGGAGTTTGCTTCTTCCACCATTTAGGCATCACATATCCATGTTTAAATTCTCTTTTTGAGGGCTTTATCATCTTCCTTAACTCTTGCACTTGTACATTAGTAGCTTCATGCTCATAATAAAAATCAGGTCTTAACACTTCATTTACCTCTTTGATAGCTTGGTCTATGTAGTAATCTTTCTCTTCCTTTGTGCTTGGCTGCTCTCTTTCTTCCTCTTGGCATTCAATGGCATCATGGAATTCAGCTTCATCTTCTACCTCTTCTCTTACTTGTATGGGTTCTTCAACACCTCCCTCATGCATTAACCAATGCATCTCTTCTTCTTTAGCAGTAAACTTTTTTTGTTCTCTTACACATTCACTTATGTACTTGGTGTCTTCTCTTGCACCAACCTCTTCATTCTTCAAGGCCATTCTCTTGACCTTCATAAGGCTGCTCATACCTAAAATTACCCATGAAAAGACAATATTAGAAATAAAAACAAGAGACCACAAGGTCCTTATGAGTGCTCTCTTCATCAACACTCTCATCCTTTCAAGTGTTCTTCCTGGCACTTCATCTTTTCTTTCTTCTCTTCTCTTTTTCTCCTCAATGAGAACCTTCTTCACCACTTCTTCTTCTTCTTTTTGTTTCTCTCTTGGCAACCTTCTTATCTTCTTCAAGCCTCTATGGGCTTCTCTCTTCATGGCAATTTTCTTTTGCCTTCTTTTCCTCTTCACTAGGAGATCAATTGGCCACTTCAACCCCTTCCTCATTGGCCATACCCATGATTTCTTTTCCATCTGCATCCAAGACTCATATTCATCTTTAATCTTAGCTAACTCTCTCTTCAAATTAGCAATCTCTTTATCAATTACAAAATTGTCCATACCTTTGATGCTTGCTTTCCTCTTGGTGCCCTCATGTACCTTGCTGCTCTGTAGTGCCTTCAACAGTACTTCCATCTCTGAGATCTTCACCCAAGTATCTTCCACCTTGGTCTCTTGATCCCTTGTCTCACCCAAGCCTTTTCTCCTTGACTAGTCTGTCGACAATCTCCTTTGATTTCACCTAGGCCTTTTGCATCCTAGTCTTTTGATCCTTCTCTCAATCTTGCAGCAACTCTTTATCGAACACAAATCAAAAATCCAAGATTACCTTGCTTTGGATCTTCTTCTTGAACATTCACTTGATCCCTTAAGTTTGAGCTTCTCTTAGCTCTTCACTAAGCCTTCCTTGGCTTCTTCTCCTCTTAAGCCTCAATGGCTTGACTGCCTTCCTCTTCACCTGTTTACTCCTCAACACAATAACTCAAATCAAATGTCAAATTTACTCATAACTTTCTTCCATAGGGTATTCTAGTGCTTTTTCATGCTGATTCTCTTGCCAAATCTTGTAACTACTCATTAGAAATCATAACCATCAACAAATTATCAATTCCCAAGAGCTTCAAGCTCTGATACCAAATGATGAAACTGTCCTTACACTACTCTGTAACCATAACCTTGTGAGATAAATTCATATACAAGCCTCAAAAATTTCAACATGCTTATATAAACCTATTCAGATCAATCATTCCTTTAGTGGAAACTTAAAACTCTTCCTTTGACCTATAGGTTGTGATATCATTCTTTAGCCCTATTTTCCTTGTTTATTGACCATAACTCCTTGTAGGTTAGCTAAATAATGAAATTAAAACCATTTTTTGATACCCATTAAGCCCCTTTATAACATACTGAAAAATTTCCTAAGGTTACTTTGTACGGAATTATACTTTCTTCTTTAGGCCCTATTCTAATTAGCCCTCCTTTTGTGCAAAATGTCTTGTCCAAAGTAAAGTAAAGACTTTATAATCAAACCAAGCATCATTACAGATACCCATTACCTTATTATAGGTGAATAAAACATTTTTAAGGGCACTTCTTTGGAGAAATTCACTTTTCCTATATTGGCCTATTCTCTCCTCTTCACGTGCACCTAGGTTTCACTTGGCAATTGACTTTTTCCATATTTATCCATATTTTGACACCTTGAAACCACTTCCAACAGTTTTTTGACATCATCAAGGGTAATATTGAAAATTTTCAAGAGTTTTCAAGTATTTAAACTCATTTTGAGGGCTAGACACTAATTCAGGATTTTCTAAGCCTGTCACAGGCCGAGAGCATAGAAATAGTGGTGGGGAGTGTTATACCATATTTAAAGGGTTCCAATCACTTGAAATTGGTCTTTATTAATACCCTACACCTTATATAATCAATCCATAGGTCATATCAATCTCCTATACCTTCCAAGCAAGACATCACAATTGTCTTTGACTGTATATGACAGTCAACAGGTTTTATGGTTTTCTTCTCTATTTCAATGGTTAATAGATTTTAAAGAGGATATAAAAACATGTAACTATCTTAAAATACTTACCCATTCCCATAATAATATCAAAAATGACTTTATCAATCCATTTACCTTACAAAACATGCAAATGTCTTACCCTTGCCTGTATACTGTCACCTACAGGCCGAGAGCCAACAGTTGGAGATTTTTGGATATCAAAGAGATTTCTAACACCTGTTTCTTCTTAATTTAGTTTTATACTTACATTATAGACTTATCTCCATGTCATTATAACCTTTATGCAAACATTTACACGTTGGTTTTACTTAAGACAGTGGGTTGTAGGTCTATATACCTCAGTACCCTGTTTAGGCTTGTTTAGGCTTTTTATAACATTCCAAACTCTTTAAAACTTCTTGATCATATAATACCAGTTTTAAATTGTTCCCAACATAAAAAATAACCATTCTACATGTATCTTTCTCAATTTTATATAGAAAACCATCATTCACATACACACACACATATATATAGGCCTGTCACCAAAATTTCATAGCATAATCATCTGAAACAAAACATTCATTATTGATTAGATCAAATGGAAGACTTACAATTAAATATCAAAGTCCATGGCTTTCAAATCCTTTTCTACTTCTTCATACATTCTTTACTGCTCCTTCTCTTTCCTTTAACATCTCTTGAGTGAGGTCATCCCTCACTATTTCCCCTCTCTTTTCTTCATTCTATCTTCTTCCTTGAATGAGAGGATTTTTCCTCTCTATCCTTCTTCTCTTCTACACCCCTCTCATCCTCTCTTATTCTCATCCTCTCTTCTTCTCATCCTCTCTCCTTACTTAATTCTCTCTTTTTCTCTTTTCAAGAACATCCCTTCTAACTTTTACGCCCAATTTGGGCTTAAGGCAAAACAAAATACTGTTTGTAAGTTTTAACAATATACTAAGGTTGAAAATAGTTTCAACCATTTCTCCCCTATTTCCTCAACAGCCTAACCATCACTTTTTACCTTTTCACTTTTCACTTTTGGCAATTACATTTACTCTTAAGGTGAAATTTTGAAATATAACACAATTTGGAGGGAAAACCAGAATTTGAATTATCACACTAGAATTTGAAACTATTGTAGATGCTCCTGCATCATACTCTCCCTCTAGAAAAGATTTGAACCTTAGTTCAAATGAGATGCTTTCTCCATGCTTTAGCCTTCATTATATTCCTGGATCCCAAGGTCTTGTTGCCAATACCAGTGCTTGTCTTTGATAGTCTTTGTCTTTCATCTTGCTTTTCTTCCTTTTCTGTTATGTTCTTATTCTCATCTCTTTCTCAGCTGCCATCTCCCACTTCCATGCTTCTTCATCTTCATACATATCTTATATATCTTCTTGTTGTTCTTCTTGTTTCATGATCTTCTTCAATGACTCATTTATGCCATTCATTTCAGCAACCTTCATACTTGCATACAAAACATTCAAAGCCACCTTAGAATCAAAATCTTTAGGCCATGAAGCCTCTTGGCTGCCTCCATGCTCTTGTTCCTTGACCAGAATTGTCTTGACCTCTTTGCCTTGATCTTGTATTTTTTTACTCTTCCAAATGGTGTGTTTACCATGGCTTGTACCTTCATTTATTTCTCTTGAATTACCAAACAGCTCCTCCAACATCTTCAACTCTTCCTTTAGTAAGATCTCATCTATCTCACTATTCTCTTCATCAAACTTGGGCTGATCACTCACAAGGATTACTTGCCCTTTAAATATTATCTCATCTTTTCTTAGCTTGTATTCACAATAACCAACTTCTTCATCAACATCAATATACTTATCAAAAACAATTGAAGCACCCTTACCTTGTGTCTCCTTGCCCTTTTCAATCTCTGCTTGAAGCCATCTTGTTTGTTCTACTACATACTTTCTCCTTTCCTCATCCTCCATTCGTTTGGAATTCTCTCCTTGCTGCATATTAGTCCACACATCCACTTTCCATCTTTCTTTTCTCATGAAAATATCATTGAAGGATTCAAAAACATCATTACAAACAATTTGTTTACCTTTCATCTTTACATCCTCATACTCTACCTCATTATTCTTTGATAAGTTTTCTTTCTCATCTTCATTCTCTTGGCTGCTTGAATTACCTTCAATCCTCTTCCATTGATTTCTTGGTGTTGTTGCCTCAACACTCACATCTTTTCTCTTTGCCTTCTTAGGCACCCACATTTGATTCTTCTTCTTATCATTTGACTTCATAAGCCATTTAGGCATCCTGTAACCATGCTCTTGTACCAGCACTTCCTATTGCTTGGGAGTTTGCTTCTTCCACCATTTAGGCATCACATATCCATGTTTAAATTCTCTTTTTGAGGGATTTATCATCTTCCTTAACTCTTGCACCTGTACATTAGCAGCTTCATGCTCATAATAAAAATCAGGTCTTAACACTTCATTTACCTCTTTGATAGCTTGGTCTATGTAGTAATCTTTCTCTTCCTTTGTGCTTGGCTGCTCTCTTTCTTCCTCTTGGCATTCAATGGCATCATGGAATTCATCTTCATCTTCTACCTCTTCTCTTACTTGTATGGGTTCTTCAACACCTCCCTCATGCATTAACCAATGCATCTCTTCTTCTTTAGCAGTAAACTTTTTTTGTTCTCTTACACATTCACTTATGTACTTGGTGTCTTCTCTTGCACCAACCTCTTCATTCTTCAAGGCCATTCTCTTGACCTTCATAAGGCTGCTCATACCTAAAATTACCCATGCAAAGACAATATTAGAAATAAAAACAAGAGACCACAAGGTCCTTATGAGTGCTCTCTTCATCAACACTCTCATCCTTTCAAGTGTTCTTCCTGGCACTTCATCTTTTCTTTCTTCTCTTCTCTTTTTCTCCTCAATGAGAACCTTCTTCACCACTTCTTCTTCTTCTTTTTGTTTCTCTCTTGGCAACCTTCTTATCTTCTTCAAGTCTCTATGGGCTTCTCTCTTCATGGCAATTTTCTTTTGCCTTCTTTTCCTCTTCACTAGGAGATCAATTGGCCACTTCAACCCCTTCCTCATTGGCCATACCCATGATTTCTTATCCATCTGCATCCAAGACTCATATTCATCTTTAATCTTAGCTAACTCTCTCTTCAAATTAGCAATCTCTTTATCAATTACAAAATTGTCCATACCTTTGATGCTTGCTTTCCTCTTGGTGCCCTCATGTACCTTGCTGCTCTGTAGTGCCTTCAACAGTACTTCCATATCTGATTTCTTCACCCAAGTATCTTCCACCTTGGTCTCTTGATCCCTTTTCTCACCCAAGCCTTTTCTCCTTGACTAGTCTGTTGACAATCTCCTTTGATTTCACCTAGGCCTTTTGCATCCTAGTCTTTTGATCCTTCTCTCAATCCTGCAACAACTCTTTATCAAACACAAATCACAAATCCAAGATTACCTTGCTTTGGATCTTCTTCTTGAACATTCACTTGATCCCTTAAGTTTGAGCTTCTCTTAGCTCTTCACTAAGCCTTCCTTGGCTTCTTCTCCTCTTAAGCCTCAATGGCTTGACTGCCTTCCTCTTCACCTGTTTACTCCTCAACACAATAACTCAAATCAAATGTCAAATTTACTCATACCTTTCTTCCATAGGGTCTTCTAGTGCTTTGTCATTCTGATTCTCTTGCCAAATCATATAACAACTCATTAGAAATCATAACCATCAACAAATTATCAATTCCCAAGAGCTTCAAGCTCTGATACCAAATGATGAAACTGTCCTTACACTACTTTGTAACCATCACCTTGTGAGCTAAATTCATATACAGGCCTCAAAAATTTCAACATGCTTATACAAACCTATTCAGATCAATCATTCCTTTAGTGGAAACTTAAAACTCTTCCTTTGACCTATAGGTTGCGATATCATTCTTTAGCCCTATTTTCCTTGTTTATTGACCATAACTCCTTGTAGGTTAGCTAAATAATGAAATTAAAACCATTTTTTGATACCCATTAAGCCCCTTTATAACATACTGAAAAATTTCCTAAGGTTACTTTGTACGGAATTATACTTTCTTCTTTAGGCCCTTTTCTAATTAGCCCTCCTTTTGTGCAAAACGTCTTGTCCAGAGTAAAGTACAGACTTTATAATCAAACCAAGCATCATTACAGATACCCATTACCTTATTATAGGTGAATAAAACGTTTTTAAGGGCACTTCTTTGGAGAAATTCACTTTTCCTATATTGGCCTATTCTCTCCTCTTCACGTGCACCTAGGTTTCACTTGGCAATTGACTTTTTCCATATTTATCCATATTTTGACACCTTTAAACCACTTCCAACAGTTTTTTGACATCATCAAGGGTAATATTGAAAAGTTTCAAGAGTTTTCACGTATTTAAACTCATTTTGAGGGCTAGACCCTAATTCAGGATTTTCTAAGCCTGTCACAGGCCGAGAGCATAGAAATAGTGGTTGGGAGTGTTATACCATATTTCAAGGGTTCCAATCACTTGAAATGGGTCTTTCTTAATACCCTACACCTTATATAATCAATCCATAGGTCATATCAATCTCCTATACCTTCCAAGCAAGACATCACAATTGTCTTTGACTGTATATGACAGTCAACAGGTTTTATGGTTTTCTTCTCTATTTCAATGGTTAATAGATTTTCAAGTGGATATAAAAACATGTTACTATCTTAAAATACTTACCCATTCCCATACTCATATAAAAAATGAATTTATCAATCCATTTACCTTACAAAACATGCAAATGTCTTACCCTTGCCTGTGTACTGTCACCTACAGGCCGAGAGCCAACAGTTGGAGATTTTTGGATATCAAAGAGATTACTAACACCTGTTTCTTCTTCATTTAGTTTGATACTTACATTATAGACTTATATCCATGTCATTATAACCTTTATGCAAACATTTACACGTTGGTTTTACTTAAGACAGTGGGTTGTAGGTCTATATACCTCAGTACCCTGTTTAGGCTTGTTTAGGCTTTTTATAACATTCCAAACTCTTTAAAACTTCTTGATCATATAATACCAGTTTTAAATTGTTCCCAACATAAAAAATAACCATTCTACATGTAGCTTTCTCAATTTTCTATAGAAAACCATCATTCACATACACACACACATATATATAGGCCTGTCACCAAAATTTCATAGCATAATCATCTGAAACAAAACATTCATTATTGATTAGATCAAATGGAAGACATACAATTAAATATCAAAGTCCATGGATTTCAAAGCCTTGTCTACTTCTTCATACATTCTTTACTGCTCCTTCTCTTTCCTTTAACATCTCTTGAGTGAGGTCATCCCTCACTATTTCCCCTCTCTTTTCTTCATTCTATCTTCTTCCTTGAATGAGAGGATTTTTCCTCTCTATCCTTCTTCTCTTCTACACCCCTCTCATCCTCTCTTATTCTCATCCTCTATTCTTCTCATCCTCTCTCCTTACTGAATTCTCTCTTTTTCTCTTTTCAAGAACATCCCTTCTAACTTTTACGCCCAATTTGGGCTTAAGGCAAAACAAAATACTGTTTGTAAGTTTTAACAATATACTAAGGTTGAAAATAGTTTCAACCATTTCTCCCCTATTTCCTCAACAGCCTAACCATCACTTTTTACCTTTTCACTTTTCACTTTTGGCAATTACATTTACTCTTAAGGTGAAATTTTGAAATCTAACACAATTTGGAGGGAAAACCAGAATTTGAATTATCACACTAGAATTTGAAACTATTGTAGATGTTCCTGCATCATACTCTCCCTCTAGAAAAGATTTGAACCTTAGTTCAAATGAGATGCTTTCTCCATGCTTTAGCCTTCATTCTATTCCTGGATCCCAAGGTCTTGTTGCCAATACCAGTGCTTGTCTTTGATAGTCTTTGTCTTTCATCTTGCTTTTCTTCCTTTTCTGTTATGTTCTTATTCTCATCTCTTTCTCAGCTACCATCTCCCACTTCCATGCTTCTTCATCTTCATACATATCTTATATATCTTCTTGTTGTTCTTCTTGTTTCATGAGCTTCTTCAATGACTCATTTATGCCATTCATTTCAGCAACCTTCATACTTGCATACAAAACATTCAAAGCCACCTTAGAATCAAAATCTTTAGGCCATGAAGCCTCTTGGCTGCCTCCATGCTCTTGTTCCTTGACCAGAATTGTCTTGACCTCTTTGCCTTGATCTTGTATTTTTTTCCTCTTCCAAATGGTGTGTTTACCATGGCTTGTACCTTCATTTATTTCTCTTGAATTACCAAACAGCTCCTCCAACATCTTCAACTCTTCCTTTAGTAAGATCTCATCTATCTCACTATTCTCTTCATCAAACTTGGGCTGATCACTCACAAGGATTACTTGCCCTTTAAATCTTATCTCATCTTTTCTTAGCTTGTATTCACAATAACCAACTTCTTCATCAACATCAATATACTTATCAAAAACAATTGAAGCACCCTTACCTTGTGTCCCCTTGCCCTTTTCAATCACTGCTTGAAGCCATCTTGTTTGTTCTACTACATACTTTCTCCTTTCCTCATCCTCCATTCGTTTTGAATTCTCTCCTTGCTGCATATTAGTCCACACATCCACTTTCCATCTTTCTTTTCTCATGAAAATATCATTGAAGGATTCAAAAACATCATTACAAACAATTTGTTTACCTTTCATCTTTACATCCTCATACTCTACCTCATTATTCTTTGATAAGTTTTCTTTCTCATCTTCATTCTCTTGGCTGCTTGAATTACCTTCAATCCTCTTCCATTGATTTCTTGGTGTTGTTGCCTCAACACTCACATCTTTTCTCTTTGCCTTCTTAGGCACCCACATTTGATTCTTCTTCTTATCATTTGACTTCATAAGCCATTTAGGCATCCTGTAACCATGCTCTTGTACCAGCACTTCCTGTTGCTTGGGAGTTTGCTTCTTCCACCATTTAGGCATCACATATCCATGTTTAAATTCTCTTTTTGAGGGATTTATCATCTTCCTTAACTCTTGCACCTGTACATTAGCAGCTTCATGCTCATAATAAAAATCAGGTCTTAACACTTCATTTACCTCTTTGATAGCTTGGTCTATGTAGTAATCTTTCTCTTCCTTTGTGCTTGGCTGCTCTCTTTCTTCCTCTTGGCATTCAATGGCATCATGGAATTCATCTTCATCTTCTACCTCTTCTCTTACTTGTATGGGTTCTTCAACACCTCCCTCATGCATTAACCAATGCATCTCTTCTTCTTTAGCAGTAAACTTTTTTTGTTCTCTTACACATTCACTTATGTACTTGGTGTCTTCTCTTGCACCAACCTCTTCATTCTTCAAGGCCATTCTCTTGACCTTCATAAGGCTGCTCATACCTAAAATTACCCATGCAAAGACAATATTAGAAATAAAAACAAGAGACCACAAGGTCCTTATGAGTGCTCTCTTCATCAACACTCTCATCCTTTCAAGTGTTCTTCCTAGCACTTCATCTTTTCTTTCTTCTCTTCTCTTTTTCTCCTCAATGAGAACCTTCTTCACCACTTCTTCTTCTTTTTGTTTCTCTCTTGGCAACCTTCTTATCTTCTTCAAGCCTCTATGGGCTTCTCTCTTCATGGCAATTTTCTTTTGCCTTCTTTTCCTCTTCACTAGGAGATCAATTGGCCACTTCAATCCCTTACTCATTGGCCATACCCATGATTTCTTGTCCATCTGCATCCAAGACTCATATTCATCTTTAATATTAGCTAACTCTCTCATCAAATTAGCAATCTCTTTATCAATTACAAAATTGTCCATACCTTTGATGCTTGCTTTCCTCTTGTGCCCTCATGTACCTTGTTGCTCTGTAGTGCCTTCAATAGTACTTCCATCTCTGAGATCTTCACCCAAGTATCTTCCACCTTGGTCTCTTGATCCCTTTTCTCACCCAAGCCTTTTCTCCTTGACTAGTCTGTTGACAATCTCCTTTGATTTCACCTAGGCCTTTTGCATCCTAGTCTTTTGATCCTTCTCTCAATCCTGCAGCAACTCTTTATCAAACACAAATCACAAATCCAAGATTACCTTTCTTTGGATCTTCTTCTTGAACATTCACTTGATCCCTTAAGTTTGAGCTTCTCTTAGCTCTTCACTAAGCCTTCCTTGGCTTCTTCTCCTCTTAAGCCTCAATGGCTTGACTGCCTTCCTCTTCACCTGTTTACTCCTCAACACAATAACTCAAATCAAATGTCAAATTTACTCATACCTTTATTCCATAGGGTGTTCTAGTGCTTTGTCATGCTGATTCTCTTGAAAAATCCTGTAACTACTCATTATAAATCATAACCATCAACAAATTATCAATTCCCAAGAGCTTCAAGCTCTGATACCAAATGATGAAACTGTCCTTACACTACTCTGTAACCATCACCTTGTGAGCTAAATTCATATACAGGCCTCAAAAATTTCAACATGCTTATACAAACCTATTCAGATCAATCATTCCTTTAGTGGAAACTTAAAACTCTTCCTTTGACCTATAGGTTGTGATATCATTCTTTAGCCCTATTTTCCTTGTTTATTGACCATAACTCCTTGTAGGTTAGCTAAATAATTAAATTAAAACCATTTTTTGATACCCATTAATCCCCTTTATAACATACTAAAAAATTTCCTAAGGTTACTTTGTACGGAATTATACTTTCTTCTTTAGGCCCTATTCTAATTAGCCCTCCTTTTGTGCAAAACGTTTTGTCCAGAGTAAAGTACAAACTTTATAATCAAACCAAGCATCATTACAGATACCCATTACCTTATTATAGGTGAATAAAAAGTTTTTAAGGGCACTTCTTTGGAGAAATTCACTTTTCCTATATTGGCCTATTCTCTCCTCTTCACGTGCACCTAGGTTTCACTTGGAAATTGAATTTTCCATATTTATCCATATTTTTACACCTTGAAACCACTTCCAACAGTTTTTTGACATCATCAAGGGTAATATTGAAAAGTTTCAAGAGTTTTCAAGTATTTAAACTCATTTTGAGGGCTAGACCCTAATTCAGGATTTTCTAAGCCTGTCACAGGCCGAGAGCATAGAAATAGTTGTTGGGAGTGTTATACCATATTTCAAGGGTTCCAATCACTTTAATAATGTATTTGTTAATACCCTACACCTTCTATAATCAATCCATATTTCATATCAATCTCCTATACCTTCCAAGCAAGACATCACAGTTGTCTTTGACTGTATATGATAGTCAACAAGTTTTATGGTTTTCTTCTCTATTTCAATGGTTAATAGATTTTCAAGAGGATATAAAAACATTTTAATATCTTAAAATACTTCCCCATTCCCATACTCATATCAAAAATGACTTTATCAATCCATTTACCTTATAAAACATGCAAATGTCTTACCCTTGCCTGTGTACTGTCACCTACAGGTCGAGAGCCAACAGTTGGAGGTTTTTGGATATCAAAGAGATTTATAACACCTGTTTCTTCTTAATTTAGTTTTATACTTACATTATGTACTTATATCCATGTCATTATAAGCTTTATTCAAACATTTACATGTTGATTTTACTTAAGACAGTGGGCTGTAGGTCTATATACCTGAGTACCCTCTTTAGGCCTGTTTAGGCTTTTTATAACATTCCAAACTCTTTAAAACTTCTTGATCATATAATACCAGTTTTAACTTGTTCCCAACACACAAAATAACGAGTCTACATGTAGCTTTCTCAATGTTCTATAGCAAACCATCATTCACATACACACACATATATATACAGGCCTATCACCAAAATTTCATAACATAATCATCTGAAACAAAACATTCATTCTTGATTAGATCAAATGGAAGACTTAAAATTCAATATCAAAGTCCATGGATTTCAAATCCTTGTCTGCTTCTTCATACATTCTTGACTGCTCCTTCTCTTTCCTTTAACATCTCTTGAGTGAGGTCCTCCCTCACTATTTCCCCTCTCTTTTCTTCATTCTATCTTCTTCCTTGAATGAGAGGATTTTTCCTCTCTATCCTTCTTCTCTTCTACGCCCCTCTAATCCTCTCTTATTCTCATCCTCTCTTCTTCTCATCCTCTCTCCTTACTAAATTCTCTCTTTTTCTCTTTTCAAGAATCTCCCTTCTAACTTCTACGCCCAATTTGGGCTTAAGGCAAAACAAAATACTATTTGTAAGTTTTAACAATATACTAAGGTTGAAAATAGTTTCAACCATTTCTCCCCTATTTCCTCAACAGCCTAACCATCACTTTTTACCTTTTCACTTTTCACTTTTGGCAAATACATTTACTCTTAAGGTGAAATTTTGAAATCTAACACAATTTGGAAGGAAAACCAGAATTTGAATTTTCACACTAGAATTTGAATCTATTGTAGATGCTCCTGCATCAAGAAGGTAAATCAGAACCAATATAGCATTCTTACCACACTCTGTACCTTCTCATGCCTCCATTATAGGATTTGAGTACATGTGATTACAGTTATATTTTATAAAGTGATAGCTTGATGTTGGATTGTGATAATGGATGCTTGATAGTTGATCATGAACTTGCTCACAAGATATATATATATATATATATATATATATATATATATATATATATATATATATATATATATATATAGATTCATTTTGACATGGTTTCCCTACAATTCTTGTCCCTTTTTGAAAGTGGAGGGAGAGGTTAGTTAAATATAGGAAAGGAGGGAAGATAAAAGTCTTAGATTTGAATTTAGGAGAATGAAATCACTGTCTGAGGAATTTCCATGGAATTTTTAATTTCATGGAAATCTCTAGAATATGAGAATTCTAGAGGGAGAGGGGCAAAATTGGAGAGATTCCTAGAATTCTCTAATTCTATAAATATCTCTATAGGCTTTAGGGGTTTAGGGAAGGCTATTATAGGGTGGTGGGTTGGTAGTTAGGATTTTCCTAAATTTGAAATTGGTAAGATTAGGGAGTAGGTTAGCATGTGATTAGGGTTTATTAGTGATTTAATAGGAAGATTAGGATTCCTAGGGATGTAGGAATACCTAGGGGTAGGCTAGTAGGTGGTTACATGAGGTTATGGGAATTAAAATACCCATATAATAGATAAATAGGATTAGATTAGGATAATGGGATATTTATAATAATTATTGAGGGAATAGGATGAAATTAGTGAATATAGGATAATGGGATATTAGATAAATGACTAGGAAGGGGAATTAATTAGTAAAATAAAATAGGTTAAGTGGAATTAGTATCGATTAATAGGAATATTAGTTGATAGTAATGTAGTTATTAATTTTAGGTGCATACAATAGGAAATACCATATTGAGTATATTTGCCTTGATCTTTGAAGATATAGGCTCAAAAACCTCAAAATCTTTAAAACATGCATAAACACTTATTAGCTTTGCACTAAAACCTATAAAGATTATTGTTAAACTAAAATTCCAAAACAAATCTATTTATTCATCAATCATAAAGTGTTAGAATGATTCAATATGCCTTAATGCACAAAGTTATGCAAAGATTTGCTCAAATCCAAATGAAATAGAGAAACTAAAATTTTAAATACCTAAATTCGATATGAGCAATGTATTAGAGAATAATCTTTGCATGAATATCTCAATTCTTTGACTAATTATACCAAAATTTGAAAAGATGATCAAAATAACCTCTAATATCTATGAATAATAGGGTATTTCACTTATCTTTCCATGAATTTAAGTTAAGATCTAGATTATTTTACCAAGTTTGTATCGATGAACACTAATTTGATGAATCTTTCAAAGAATGTAAATATTTATGTGAAGAATGTAAATCCTTAGTGTTTTTTAAATATATTCTCATGATTTTAAATAATTAATCATGTATAAAATTAATTACATCATAATTCAATAAATATATATGAAAATAATTTCAAAGGCCTTCCTCCTAGCATCAGCGTTTCCATCCCTTGCTGATGTGCTTTTAATGCTCCCTGTGTTGCTATGGAATAAGGGGAAAGTAGAAACTCTATTTAAAGTCGTGTAATGACTTGGGGATTGATATTTTAGTACAAATATTGCTTGGAATAACACAAATAGTAGAGATACAATCACCACTTTAAAATTTTATAGGTAGACCCTGCTATAGGGATAACATATGCTATGTAGTGACACAATTTCTTACTAATCTTTACAAATTATATTAATGTTTTCCAATTAATTCCTGAAATACAAACTAATAATTGATATATAAAATGTGTTATAAACTAAATTGATTCATATGTTGATCCATAAGAGAGTAAAGTAGGGAAAAATAGAAATTATACTGAAGATGAAATAAGATGCTAATGTTGTTGACTTTTAAGGAAAAATATAGGAAATTAACATCTACAAGCTCTAACGTAGTACTCAAAGATGAATAAATGTATTTGAAGCTTCTATGGAGAGAAAATTCATATATCCAACAACATGCATTACATAAAGATAACTCACTTGTAGTAAATTACACATCACATTTAGTTGCTAATGAGGGAAAATAGAGCAAGCATACTACCATACTAGTCAGCCTAGCATTAAGCTCAAGCTAAAAAGTGCATATGTGAAATATAATTTCTAAATTATATTTTAGAAAGGAAACACTTAGACATCTAAAACATGATAAATCAAAAATCATAAAACCACATAAGAGAATGCTATAGACAGACTTTCAAATTATTTGGTTCTTTATATTAAGTTTTACAAGTGTTTTTATTTTTTTTAAAATGGGGGAAGACCCATATTTATAGGCCAAATGCCTAAGGTTAATTTGAGATGGGCCCATAGATGGCACCCAATATACAATCAAGTTTCCTAAATATTATAACACAAAAGAATATTCTATATTTGAAATATAAGATGTAATAAAACATCCTCATGGAGCTGGAGGCCATTATTGGCCTACTTATTATTGCTAATGATGCTATCTTTTCTTCCTTTCATTATCCTCTTGAGTCCATACTTCTATGGAAGCTTGATAATCTTTATCAATTTGGGCAAATTCTAGGATTATAGGCTTAAATAGGTCTGGTATGTCCTAGATTAATTTGCCATGTTATGTTAGTATAAGTCTAAGGGCTTCTTTTATAACCTCTATATTTTTTAGCCTTTGTTTAATAAATACTACAATGTCAATTAATTCTAATGCTGAATTAAAAATTGCTACATCCTACTAGAACTAACTGATGAAGACCTTTATTTATGATTTGAAGTTTGGTTTGTCCATGAAGGAGATATCTAGTTTGGTCACCTTGGTGATCATGACATCCTTCAACAAGTGTATAATTATAAATTCAATCTTCTCAAAGGATGTATTTGCATCCATGAGCTTCTCAAACCATGTCTTTAAGATCCTCCTTATGTTCATGAGGATGGTTTTCACTGACACTATATCTTTGAGAGGCAACACTTTCAAGTTGGGGAATTTGTTACTTCTCGCTACCCTTGCCAAGTTTGTCAACTTGGTGTCATAATAGATGAGAATTTGGTCTAGTTTAGTAACCCCTTTTACTTATTAGATTATATTTACTTGTCTCTTCTTCATAACCTTGTAGAGGTTGAAAACATTAATTACATCATTAATTATTGAGATTAATATGCCTTCAAGCATAGTGGGTAGTGTTTGTTCTTTTAATCTCTTTATTTCTTGTTGCATTCCCTGTATAATGGTACTAGTTGACTCAAATTGTACTTTCACTAAGGATATAGGATCCTCCTCATATTCTTGGACTTCTCTAGGGGCTGATTTCCTCTTCTTAGTTAGAGTGAAGAGGGGTTATTCACTTTCATAAATTATAACCAATCTCAACTATGGGTTCTCTACTTGCCTTCTGACTACTCTTTTCATTATCCCAATGGATGCATCTAATCTCATTCCAATCTGAGGTGCTGAGGAGGAAACTTGGGTCCTCCCTTGCCTTATTGTTTGTATCATATATCTCATCCAATTTAGGGTGGTTGGTTGAGTAGGGGGAGGTTATAAAGTTAGTGTCTAGGAAGAATAAGTTAGTACAAAATTAGGGATATACAATTGAGATGGGTCCAATTGACCTAATGAATCAAATAATGTTTTGGCCAAGCCCATGTCTAAAATGAATAAGGGTAATGTTTGGTACCCAATCATTCTTTTAGCTATGGTGGTGTGAGGTGGTTACCATTAGGTGAAAAATGGAGGAATGGGCCTTAATGGTTTGGTGGGTGTAACAAACCTAAGGGCAAGGGATGCACTTGTAGTAGATGTTTAAGATGGAGTAGATTCCATAGCTTGACTAGTCATAGTGCTTTGGGAGTTAGGTGGAGTTGGAAAGTTTATAATGGCATGGGATATGAATGGTGGAATGGTTCATCCAAAGGAGGTAGTGGTGGTAGATGTGAAGATGGGCTTGGCATGGGTAACAATAATAGGGGTAGTTATAAATGTGCTAATGAATGGAGATGAAGGTAGAGGCACCAAACTTACATGAGGTATTTGGGAGGATGTTGAAGGGGATGTTGTTCCACTTATCCCAACTTTGGGAGACATCCTTCTTGTATATAATTTCTCAATCATCCACCCTATTAATGCTTGTAATTATTCTAATGAAATCTTAGTAACCTCTAGATTTGATTAATCCAAGTCCTCTAGGGTTGTTTAATCAATAGATGAAAATACAATTGTAGGTGCTTATGAAGGTCTAGGTGAGCCACTTGATTCCCCTTGCCCAAAGCTTAGAAATGCATTTTGACCACTTGGAGTAGCCTAAAGTGGGGGTTTGCAAGGTGTGTTCCTTATCAAAGGAGTGTCATCTTCCTCTCCTTCTCCCTTCTCTTTGTAATATATAATAAACATACCTCTATGAGCTGGTGGGAGTTGAGGTCTTATTATATCTTCCTTCCTCCTTTCATAGTCCAATCTCATCTCAAATGTTATGTTCTTCTTTTTACATATTCCTAGGACTTCATCATCATGTAGTGCATCAAGGTATATCTGGTCATGTACCTCATTTTGATGTTAGTACTCCATAGCTACATATCTCCTAAATTTGGTGAGGTGTTTAGAGATGACCTCATTTTGGTCCCACATCCTACATTCATCTTTGGGCAAGATATATGAGTCTTTATGCCTTTCTGATACTATTAAATCTTGCCATCACTTCATCTTGGCTCTCCCTAGCTGATAGGGAGCCTTGTGAAAGGGAGTCTTCTTCTTCCTATTAAAGAGGCCTGCCAATACCATGGACCATCTGGTATGCTATTTCTTCCTTTACTAATTTCATTGGCATGTACCTAGGTAACATAAGGGGAACTATCATGACTCCCTCTACCTGAATGATTATATAATTAGGATATAGCCAATAACTGCCCATACTTCTCAATGCTTATTTGAATTATGATGGCACCCTCTGAATTAGATATTGTATGATTGACATGTAGATAGGGGATAAAAATACTCTGTAGTTACCTTAATATGCTACCTAAACTGGTGAATATGGATCACTAAAAATTATCAAGGCATGACCTCACTTCTTGTAAGACTCTATGTATCTGGCCCTAGTTGTGTGGTTACACAAATTGCATCCAACATATATCTCATCATATATAACAACACTCCATTCCTTTATGTATCTTACATGGCTATAACTAAATTTCTACTAATGACATTTCCAAAGGAGGGGATTTATTGATAATCTAGGATTAGTTGCAATAGTGGGAAGGTCTTAATATCCATATATCCTATATAGGCATTACCAAATATCTTATTCAATAGTGTGAAGCCAATCTTGACCTTTTTTTTTGAATTGATGGATTGGGATGTTCCCTTGGTCACCCATGAACACCACCCCTTTTGGGTTCATCACCCATTTGGCTAAGATTACATCTGGCTTGTGTGTTTTGTACCAACCTTCAATAATGCTTTAGTTATAATGTAGTTATAGGAGGGGTAGGTCATAATACTTCTTAAAATTGGGCTAGATAATGAAGGTAATGGGGAACTCTTTGTGCATGGACTCAAGTAGTCTATATTTGCATCTTATATTTCCAAAGATGCCATTTACCAAGTCTGCATAGAGTATGACCTCAAGTTTCACCATGGCTTTGTGGAGACTAGTATCTTGCATTAATAGGATATTAGAGGTGAGTTGAGTGACATGAGGAATTATTTTAGAGTCATCTAGATCCTTGGATCCTTCAATATTATGGCATACACTATTGTAATGTTTATCCCCTGAATCTATAGCTTTTGGGATAAATTCTATATCCTCAATGTCTACTAAATTACCAAATTGAAATAATAAATCATCATTACCATAGGATGTTCCCTTATCAAAGGTGGAGGATCTTTCTCATGACCTTTTATAGTGTTTCTAGTGCAATTAACATTACTTTGTGCTTCTCTACAACTCTAAGAGCTCTTAACAATGGTGGTCATGTACAATTCATAGAGATTTTGAGCTTTTTTGAACTTGGAATGTAAAAAGTGAATGCTTAGGGATTTGAAATCAAGTTTAGCTGATAATGATCAAGTTGTAGCCTTTTTAAGATTGCCTTGGTTAGTACAAGGTTGGATGGTGATTATAGTTTGTGCCACATTAATGGTGAGCTCATCATATTTGCTTTCAAATCTTAGCACTAATTTTCTATGATTTTCCATCAATTTTAGATTTAAATTAATGGATTACCACCTATTAATATGTGGCATGCCACATCAGCTCCAACTAGACACTCATGAGGATTAAATGTGACTAAGCTACTTAGTTGGATAATATCTAGACATGTGGCACTTTTTGATTGGTCTTAGGTGCTCTAGATGTGGCTCTATGTACAAACTCACTTATTTGGTGCCACATGACATCCTTTGATTTATTAAATAGCTTTGGGGTAGGGCCCCCTAATTTGATCATTTGTTGGAGTACCACTTGCCACTTTTTCAAGTAATCGAGACCTTACCTAGATAGGTGTCTCTCTCGTAGGCCATCTTAATTTTGCCTAGACATGTATTTCCTTTTAATTTCTCTTAGGAAACTTATGATAGTTATAGGAAATTTTATATTAATCTTGTGTCTCAGATGGAGCCACATGTAAATATTATAGATAATCTATTAATATTTGGTATAGTTCTACAAGGATGACATGTGTCATCATCTCACAAGTCTAGTGGGGTATGTGTCATCATCTTACAAGTTTAGAAGAGACACACGTAATCTTAATGGGCTCTCATATGAGTGCTCTATATTTTCAAATAAGAGTAGCATGGGCATGACATGCATATTTTGGAGGGACACATGTCACTTTTAGAAGGGGTCTTGGATAACTATACACCAATGAGCTTTGGGTTAGATGATCTACATGTTTCCACATGTTGATCTCATAAGGTTCTCATAGGTCTTAGATCTGATAGCTTGGGAGAATCCATGTTGATCTAAGGTGCATATAAAGGAAACATGTGGCATCTCAAAAGTCTCTCACATTATTATTGGGACATGTGATAATATGGATTTGAATAAAATTTCTCGAAAGATACAAGATCTTGACACATAGCTTGTAGGTTTGAATTTCAATGGCTAGTTGATATGCAAGCTTTAAGGATGATGCCACATAGTTGAACACATTCCATTGATATTTCTGGACTCATTGGCCCTAATCTTCAATGCAAATCATTGATTGGAATTTATATGTGAGGATGCACATCGTCGGTCTTGATCTTAGGACTTTGACTTGTTAACTTTAAGAATAATTTATGCACTATTGATGCCCTATGGAGTGTTGAAAAAGACTAAGTTAGTCCCCAAAAACATCATACATCCATCAAAATCATTTTAAAAGAAGTTTAAAGCAAGACTTGGTAAACAAATGCTTTAAATAATATACAAGGTTAGCCAATTGGAATAAATTGAAATTTGATGGGTCCATGTCGATGGAGGGAACAAATGGAACATTTTTAGCAAGGCCTATGTGCATATTTGAAATCAATTTGTGGTTAACAATTCATTGAAACTTGGATAAATCTCAAAGCAACTTGCAATAATCTAAATATTTCTAAGTGTTAATTCATATTACAATATGAAAATTGAACCAAGAACTGTTAATAAGTATTAAATTGGATTTATATGCAACCAAATGACTTATCAAAATTGATACTTAGATATTTTGAAAGATTAAAATAAAAGGGTCCCCATTCTACACACACACACACACACACACACACACACACACACACACACACACACACACACACACACACACACACACACACATACATATAGACACATACACATGCATCCATATATATATGGGGGAAATAATATATAGAGTAGGTATATAAATTATACTATATATACACTTGCTTCTATAGAGAGATATACATATGGAGATAGGTATTATATATATATATATTATACCTACCTCATATATATATTATACCTATCCCCATATATATATGGAATAAGGTATATATACACCTACCCTTATATATATATATATACCCCATTTAAGGGAATATATATATATGCCCCCATATCTGCTCCCATATATATAAATGAGGGTAGGTATATGTAATATATATATATATATATATATACACACATATATATACATATACATATACATATAGACACATACACATGCCTCCATATATATATATATATATATATGGGGACAATAATATATAGAGTAGGTATATAAATTATACTATATATACACTTGCTTCTATAGAGAGATATACATATGGAGATAGGTATTATATATATATATTATACCTACCTCATATATATATATTATACCTGTCCCCATATATATATGGAATAAGGTATATATACACCTACCCTTATATATATATATATATATACCCCATATAAGGGAAAATATATATATGCCCCTATATCTGCTCCCATATATATATGAGGGTATATATATATATTACATATACCTACCCTCATATATATAATGGAGCAGATATGGGGGCATATATATAGTTTCCCTTATATATCTTTGTCTGCCCCCATATTTTCTCACTCACACACACACACACACATGGGAAAATATGGGGGAAGTTATATATATTACATATACTTTCCCACCCCCCACACACACACACACACACACACACACACACACACACACACACACACACACACACACACACACACACACACATATATATATATATGGGAGCATATATATACCTACCCCATAACTTCCCCCATATATATATATATTTACCTATCTCGTATCTATTCTTATATATATATATATATATATATATATATATATATATATATATATATATATATATATATATATATATATATATATATATATATGGGGGCATATATATACCTACCCCATATCTTCCCCCATATATATATATATATATACCTATCTCGTATCTATTCTTATGTATATATATATATATATATATATATATATATATATATATATATATATATATATATATATATATAACATATAGATATACATATATACATACATACATAGACACACACACACACACACACACACACACACACACACACACACACACACACACACACACACACACACACACACACACACACACACACACACACACACATGGGGTAGATACGGTGTGTGTGTGTGGTGCTTGGTCCAATATGTAGATAGGGTTGAACCAATAGCCCCTTCATAATTTTATTTAAGAGACAAAAAAATGATTGGTATGTGTATATATATACATACCTGCCCCATATATATATATATATATATATATATATATATATATATATATATATATATATATATGGGACCAGATTATATATATAAAAACATATAAACTACCCCCATATATATATATTTTAACTTTCCATATATTTTAGGATAGATTATATATACACATATACATATATATACCTATATATATGTATATATCTACCCTCATACACACACACATGTGGGGTAGGGGTGTGTGTGTGTGTGTGTATCTACCCCCGATATATATATATGTGTATGAATGAGGGTATATATATACCTTTCCTCATATATCAATACATACATACATAAATATATAGGGTGATTGTTCCTATACCCCCCACCCCACACACACACATATACATACATAAATATATAGGGCGCTTGTTCCTATATGTAGATAGAGTTCAATTGATAACCCTTTCATAATTTTGTTTAGGAGGCTAAAAAATGACCTAATCCATATTTTTTTAGATTCCTAAATAAAATCATGAATGGGTTATCAGTTGAACCCTATGTACATATGGGACCAAGCTCCCTATACATACATACACACACACACAGACATAGACACAGACACAGACATAGACACAGACACAGACACACACACACACACACACACACACACACACACACACACACACACACACACACACACACACACACACACACACACACACACACACACACACACACACACACACACACACACACACACACACACACACACACACACACACACATGTTATACCCTTTTCTGCTAGCATGTATTAGAATACATGTGGCTAAATTTTGGATAAAATTTCTTTTACTTATCCATATAAATTTGTTTATATATTCATATTGGTAATAGTGTTTTCCTATGCCCTTAAATTCTAGCATGTACTGGAATATGCATGGATAACTTGTAGTTAACATAAATTTTTACTTGGCCATAATTTTTTATATATCTTCATATTTGTAGTAGAATATGAATAAAGGGGAATGGGATGTAAACACATATATGGTAAAATTAATTAAAAAACTAATTATTGACACATTTCAAGCCATATGGCATGCACATAAATACACGACTCTTATTCACTATTCCTTTAAGCCATTTATATATATGTAGGTTCGACCATTTTTTTTTTGTTATTTATGTACATAAATTTTAGTGAAAAATGTTAAAGTTGTCTAAAATATCCATTAGACTATATCCAACTTTGAATAAAGGTTTCCAACATTTCTAGATAGATCCATGTTAGGCAGACACCCTTGTCCAATTAGATCAACCACATCCCATGCCAAATAACAGATAATTTTCAAATTTGAAATGAATCTTTTAGGTCTTCCTACACATTTATCTAAAATAAATTGTCAAAATATTCACGTATAAATACATGTCAATAGTCATTCATTATGCCAACTGGCTATTCACTTGGTAAAAGCATACATACTTTTAAATATTAATAAAATATTTCTTATTCTCCCCAAATTATGCATTATTCATAAAGAATAAACATAAGCCAAGTCATGAACCTTATAAAATATGCCAAGAGATATCATTGTCAAGTATCAAAGCCATATTATAGTTGAATACATGGTCAAAGAAGCACAATTGCATATTCACTATAGGTGGGAGAAATTCATAGGCTTAATTTACCTTCTTAGAGTATTAGATATGTATGCAACAACCAATCATCAAGAGGGTGATTGAGGTCATCTCAACAAATTATTTTCCCTTTTTTATTTTAAGTTTTCAAGACATCAAATTGACCTTAGGGTTTCAAATATAAAAAAAGACAAACAACAATTTCTTTGAAATAAAACCCTAAGTGTGATATATCATATTTATCATCACCCACAAGGGAAATAGGTATAGTGATCCATTTTTACATATATTAAATCAAGACAAGTGCATAAGTGATGGACTTAGGTGACCTACACCATACATCTACTACATTATGGTTTAGGAATATATTATACTTCTACATCTAATCTGTCACTTTTAAAGTCCTAATTTCTCTATCTTGTGTTGTCTACCACCTATCACAGCCAACTGAGACAAGTCCATGATCAACATACTAGAGTGCACTATGCCATTTTATATTTATAGAAGACTTGTCTAGATTATGTGCTTAATACTAAGCCTTTATAGTCATATATTTTTCTAATTTTCAAATTCAATAATTCAAAATAATCAATAGAGCTTATTGTGCACTCTAAGTGTTGTTATTCTAGTACTTTCCCAAATCAAAATTTTTCCATATTTAGTAATTCATCAAAATCAAAATAGTTAATCAATATATTTATTTAGCATTTTGATATTTTATAGTTTTACATCTATATATAATCAACATTAATAATCTCATTAGTGATTTATCAATAATAGGGTAAACAATATTTGTGATTTGAACCTTTGTTTATAAGCCTTTAATTTATAATTTTACTTATCTTTTCACTTTATTTTCCTAAAAAATATGTTTTGACAGTTTTAAAACTCATAAGAACTATTTTTCTAGGAAAACAATTTTTAATTTTACATACACCATGGTGTGATGGGTACTACCTAAATAATCAAGACATTAGATAACAATATATATGGATTTTAGTTTCCACATACCTCAAGATATATCAAAAATTCCTAGGTTTGGATTAGCCATATAAAACATTCAACTATTTGTTATTTTAAGTGCACCAATAAGTAGTCAACTTCAATGAGTTACTCTCAGTTCACCCTACAAGATACGATAATGTGGATATGATAATGGTGGAATCCTTCATATTTTGTGCCTTTATAACCATATTCACTATTTAAGATTGGGATAGGGTGAATCTCAGCTCTCCACTCCCTTATCTATAAATGGGTGATGGGTGGCAATGGCAGTAAAAAATGACCTAACCCATCATTCCTTAGCCTCTCAAACAAAATTATGAAAGATCTATCGGCTGAACCCTATCTACACATGGGATCAAGTACCCTAAATATATTTCCCCATATATATATATATATATATGGTATGTATCTATAGCCCTCATATATATATATATATATATATCTCACACACACATACACATATATAAAGGGCTATATATATCATATTTATGGGTTATGTATATATACACCTTCCCCATATATATTATACCTACATCTATATATATATGGGGTAGGTATAATATTTATATATACGGGGGTAAGATATATATATATATATATATATATATATATATATATATATATATATATATATGTATGTATGTATATGTATAAGAGCATATATATATGTATATTTCTATGTGTGTGTGTGGAAAAAGGTATTATGTGTTTGTGTGTGGGTAGGTATTGTGTGTGTGTGTGTGTGTGTGTGTGTGTAATATAACTACCCCATATATATAAGGGCAAGGTATAAATATCTTCCCCTATTTATATAGACGTATATTTATGGGG
>JARHVA010002075.1:2290000-2387500 GCA_037957365.1 Torreya grandis
AATGGATACAAGTTGAATATTTTTGATAGAGAAAGAATGGTACTAGGATTTTCAAGTAGGGACTATCCATATAAGTAAAGGTCTATTGTTCTTGGAGAATACATATTAAATTTAGATAATTGACTATGTTTATTTTAACAAAGGAATTTTTTTAGAATAACCCATTTAAGGCTAATTTTATCCATTCCTGAGTCCTTTTCAACTTGTATAAATTACATATATTTGTAAATCCAATGATATTTTATAAATACTTTGAGAGTATTCTTTTCCTCTTGTTGATATAATTGTTAGTCCATTCACGAGAGCTATAAGCACTTGCAGATATTTTTTTGGTTAAAGAGAAGAATATTTTTGTGTTGTAGATGAGTTCTTCATATCATATAGAGCTACAAGTTTTATTAAACCAAATAGGGATGCAATTTTAAATTATGTATTTACATATTATTTATAATATAATGGTTCAAGTGAACCTAGGGACATAACCAATTGGTGAACCCTATAAACAATCTCTTGTCTCTATTTTTTTTAGTTTTCTAGTATTTCATCAGTTTTAAGTTATTCATTGATATTTAGAAATTAATTATGGAAAATTGATTATGAGATATTTTAAGGGATAAAAATATGAATGGAATGGTTCAATTAAATAATAAATTTTTTATGAGTTTAAAAAACACTCACATTCAAAATTATTCAAATAATTCACATTTAGATTTAAAAATTCAATTCCTTTTAATTAAACTTTGGAAAATGACTTATTTTTAAAATCTATTTTGAATAAATAGTATTGATTATTAGGTGATACTTACCATTTATGGATCACTATTGGTTAAACCCTATCTATATATAGGACCAAGCACCACACACACATAGACATAGACATAGAAAACACACACACACACACACACACACACACACACACACATGGGGTGAAGTGACTGACTAGTTACACCCTCCTTCTTCATTTCACAATTTTAAAAGTCAAAACCCAGTCATAATGAGTTCATCTAGTTTACATATTTTGAAGTTCATTACTAATGTTATTTTTAATTTATAATCTATTATGTTGAGAACCTACAAATAAAACACAACCTTGAATAGTTACATCCTCCTTCCTTGTTATAAAATTTTCAAAGTCTAAAACCTAGTCATAATGAATGTATCTAGTTCACATATTTTGAAGTTTAGTATTACATGTTGTCTTGCTTTCCAATATGATATTAACTATATATTTGCATTAATTACATCCAAAAATAATAAAAAATCTCAAATTAATAATTCATGATCTCAATCATTCGTCTACTCATACTTTTGCAATATCTAATTGAAGCTATTACCTGTCACTACTAAGTGGGAAGGGGCATGCATAACTTAATTTTTTTGTCACATCCTATCCCACTCTTTAAAATCTACACTAATATTAGTAAGGGACATGAAATTAGTGCTTAGTAGTTTCCATTTTTATAGTATATATGGATATTTATGTTGTATAATTAACAATTGTACTATTTTATTTCATGATCAATTATGTTTCTGTATCTACTATGTTTTTATGTATTAGAATCATGTTTGACTATGATTTCATTTGTATATTTGATTTACATTATAAAATTTCATTGATATATATATATATATATATATATATACATATATATATATATATATATAGATACATATATATATATATATATATATATATATACATATACATATATATATATACATATATATATACACACACACACATATATATACATATATATATATATATGTATATACATATATATATATATATATATATATGTATATATATATATATATGTATATATATATATATGTATATATATATATATATATATGTATATATATATATGTATATATATATATATATATGTATATATATATATGTATATATATATATATATGTGTGTGTATATATATATATATATATATATATATATATATATATATGAGCACTTGGTTATTTTTTTGCAAGCTCAGACTAATTACCTTTTTGTTTGATCGAGGTGTTTACAAGACTATTCCACCCTCATAGATTGGAATAGAGGGAGAGTATCATAGGGGATGAGGTTGCATATATTTACATTGGGGATAGAGAGAATGGAACCAAAATCACATACACACACACACACACTACACTCTTGATTACTTAAGATGAAATAAATGATAATAGTATTCTACATAAATGTTGAGTCTTTGCTTTATATTGGCTATCCTTGTGGTTATTAAAACATATTTGCATTGGTTATAATTTAGTTAATTGTATTATATGCCTTTGAGTTACATAATACATTAAGTTTATCCATTGACTATTTGTATTTATATATGGACTAAAATCTACTAAATTATGTTGTGGTAAACCATTTATGCATTTTAACTTATAGGACTGTTAGGTGTTTTGTGAATCTTGTGTAAGTTTGTATAATTATATGATCTTTTGGGTGACCAAAATGAGGGGGTAAAATGGGTTTTTAAATCACCCAAAGCAATTATATCCATAAAGTTTAGTGACTTTCACAAAAATTGGACATTAGATTGTAAAGGTTTTAATATCAAAGTTACCGCATACTTTTAAAATAAAAATAAATTAGGTTAGAATGGAATTAGGTTTTAGTTACTATGATTTTGATTGAATTTACCTTTTTCTATGATGAGGAGGTCTTACATGTGGTGGCCATGCTAAAAAATAGGGTAATGAATTATGAGTAAATAAGCCAAATAAGTAGATCAAGCTTTAATGAAAGGGAATCCATAATGAATAACTCACAATATAGTAGGAGATCAGGAAGGACATGTAAATTGTGGATGTGGAGTGAAAATATAATAAGAGGAAAAAAAGAGGAGAATAAGGAAACATAAGAAATACATAGCTTTAGAAGGAAGTAATGAGAACTGCCATTCAATACATTCAAGGGATAACCATTCCAGAACCATGTTGGTTAATATTTTAGTTTTTAATATTGGGTTTTAATTACATACCTAATTTATAATAGGGAATAAATAATAAATGTTTTCTTGATTAGGGTTTAAAAATGTGTTTCATTTGAATGTATAGAATGGTATATTACTTTAAAATAATAGGTTTTCATATTTAAAGACCTATTGATGGAACTCAACTCCATCAACAAGCCTATAGATGTGATATCGATCCTTTTTAAATAATTTAAATGTGTAGATAATTATTGAATCACCATTTTTATAATGTATCCCATGCATACATTTTAACTGTGCTTGGATTTAAAAAGAAATAATAGTTTAAGGTTATTATTACTATCGTTATTTTCTTAAACATTAAGGAAACCCTATTTCCTTACTTCACCTTTGATATGAGGTAAAATGGGTAAGTTTTGTCATCAATTCAAAACCTAGGCCATATAGTGACTGGGTATGTTTTTTGTTTGGTTTATAAAATTTGTTACTAATTTGGTAATTTCATTTTAAGTTGTTAAATTTAGTTATACGCTTTACGTATAAACTTTAAATTACATAATTTATTTGAAAAAATGTTTCAATATATTGTGTGTGATAATTACAATCTATATCAAATAAACTCTATGTACATTTCAATGGTAGTTGCCTTGAAACTTGTGATAGTTGTTATGAGTTATAGAATGGAAATAAAATAAAAAATATCTATAAGTAATGATCATAATATAATTATAAAGGTTATGATAAACTTGTTTGAGGATGTTTGGTAGACTTACACTCATATATATTAATATGGGACCTATAGTTGTATTGTATTCTTTTATATAGCCTCATGTCGAGGTATTCAAGATAGAAGGCATATTATATGTGAGTTATTATTTTGAACTAAATTTATATGTATATATAGATATATGTCCAAATATTTATGTATATAGACATGTATGTATATATACATACATACATGCACACATATCTATATGTCTGTATGCATGCATATATACATCTATATGTGTGTGTGTATTCATATGAACATGTGTAAATGAATAATTGGATTGAACACCTTTGGGAAATTTTTTTAACTTAGATATAATTCCATTAGGAAATACATGTACAAATATAGGAGTATAACATTATTTCTTAAAAAAAATATATAGGTTAATATATTTTAAAATGGATAACTTGTTCATCAGGTATTACTTTAGTTTTAACTGAACTTGAAAATAAGAATTAGTGACAAGTTTGTATACATAGAAAATGTATCTTAAGGTGTTTATATCTATTTTTAAATATTCCTCTAGAAGATATGAACCATTATTGTAAAATGTGTTTGTAGTATGCATGGATGAGGATTGTGCTTTTATGATTGATAAATAAAAGACTTATTTAGATTAAGAATTATTGAAATAGGTTTTAAAGGTTAAAGATAGTCATAAAGTATAAAAGAGGCTTAGGGACTTTACTAAAATAAGTAGGAGACTTTGGATATATGCCACTTAGAATTCTCTTTGGTTTATATTAATAAGAAAGCCATGAGTATGTATAAATGAACTAGTTATTGTCTAAAAAATCTTATGTAGTTTTGCAAAAAAGAAGAAAAGAAGATGAAGTTGTGAAATCGAAATAGGGTATTCATTACTTGGGTTTTTATCTCTTAGGCATATAAGGATATCTGGGTTTTTTAATGTAATTCATTGATAAGAACCTAAAAACTATATATATGATAATAGTGGTTGCATTATGGGAAAAAATGTGATTTTTGAGAAAAATGGTTATTTTTATCTTTTATTCCATAGAGTATGTAATAATATATTGGATTTGACTATATGTTGAAAATATGCATTTACTATGCCTTGATATTATTGATGAGAAATTGATATGCATGCATTATTAGATAGTAGGATATATATATATATATATATATATATATATATATATATATATATATATATATATATATATATATATATATATATATATATATATATATATATATATATATATATATATATATATATATATATATATATATATATATATATATATATATATATATATATGAGGGTGCTATAATAACACTTTTATCTACCCTACGGTATCTTATGATATATAATGATTCATTAATAGAGAGTATGAATGAGTGGAATTGACTTAGATTCACAAGAGATCTGATTTATATGATGAAAACTTTAGAAAAAGTAATGTTATAATTGAGACATTGTCATTCCAATGTATTTTCTAGTTTACATGTGTATGTGTGAAGTCATATTAGATAGAGGATTATTTTCCATGGTCTATGTGATTATTATATGTATTATTGATTGTACACACATGGGTTTTGATTGAATTATTTATATCTACATTACTTATATTTTCCCCTCTATGAAGGGAAAGGCCACTCATAGTTGGGAGGTGTGGGAGACCAATGGCCTATGGTTAGGGTAAAATAACCCTGATAATGCTCTCCCTCTTTTTAGCTATTTAAACCATTTTGGAAGCATAATCATGGCTATTTGTATGTATCATTGAGTTTTTTATGAGTTTGAATTGTAATAATATACATTCTATCTTGTATAATTGATTTAGTGCTAATATGTAATATGTAGTACACTATGATTGATGAGTATTCAACACACAAGTGGTTGTCAGACTTTTAATTAATTTTGAATATTGTAACAACAATGAATACATGATTATTTATAGTTTTAATTGAGCAATACATATCTAATATTTTGTTTTGGAATATTTAAAAACTTATTGGATCATGTTTTAACCAGTGGGTTAATTATATTTCTACAATTACTACTCTAGATGCAATTATTAGTCAAATAGTGGAATATACTGATAAGTAAAAATGATGTCATCAGTAATATATGGATTTATTTTTAAAAGAATTTTTTTTTTTGTATTTTAGTTGGGTTACAACATTGTAGTATTAGAGTGAAGGTTTAATTCTAAGATCTAATGAGTCCACTAACATTAAATGAATTCTCATATTTTTAGTAAGGATAATGACACAAGGTAAATTGAATATTGAGGGGACTTTAAATGTGAAAATTAAAGCTGATCTTGATCAAATAGTATCTAAATAAACTACAAAACATGATCAAAATGATTACTTTCATGAATGAAACTAGAGATAAAATATCAACCCTAGGAGAAGTTCATTGACTATAGGAGGAAAATGAACAAGAGGTTCTAGAGGAATAACTAGTTGATCAAGAATAACCTCAAGATTAGGAGTATGAGGAGGGAAAAAAAGTATCAAGGGATCAATTAGTTTAATAGCTTGTGTGAAATATGAAGAAAGTGAATCCACCCAAATTTTATTGTACGGTCTTGGGTGTTGGAGGTGAAGCCTAACTTATAAAAATGAAAAAATATTTCAAGATTAAAGATTATTATAAGATAACCAAGGATATTTGGAGATCTTACCAACTGGATGGTGAAGCAATAACTTGGTGGGCCAATAAGAAGCTTGAGATGAGCCTCTACTCCACCACCACTACTTACGAGAAATTTGTAACTATTCTTAGAGAATGATGGCTAATTTACTTTTATTTTGATTAGAAACTAATAAATTTAAAAAATATGAACTTAGGGGATATATTAGTAAATGAATATTGGGAGTAATTCACAAAGCTCTTGAAGTATGTGTTAACTATTCAATTCAACTTTGTCTTTTAACACGTGATATGCTTCTTCATGGTGACTATGTTAGCCTAAAAATAGGTATGTTTGGAGTCATTGAGGTTCCTTAAACATTTTTATTCATTATATGAGGTATAGAAATCATTTTATGAGGTCATGGGTTGTATTAGTCCTATATGATTCCTATTAAAGTGGTTTTAAATATAAATGTGTGTCAAAAATCTTATACGGTCTCTTTCACCTTATCAAGTATCATATTTATGACTAAAAGCATTCAAGCTTTGCCCCAATGTAAAATATTCTTAAAAAGCTTAAAAAGTCATTCATTAGGGTCATACTAGCCTTGTAGAGGCCCTTTCAACTACTTTTCAATGTGAAATAGAGAAAAAAGTCTTAAAAAGCAATCATAAAGTCATAAAAGGGGTGGAAGGTCTAAACATTTCATAAAAGTCATTTGGAGGTTTTAAAACTTCTTCACAAGCTCTTCAAGTCCATATATATTGTAAACAATGAATTTTACTTGGTTTTACCTCCATTCCTACCTATTATTGGAATTATTCATCTCTCAACATGGAAAATCTCACATCAGATCATGACTAAATCGTTACCTATCTTCAAACTCTTATCCAAGGCAATCTTTATTATTTTAAGAGGTTGAAATCATAATTTGGAGATTTCATGAGATTGTAATGAATATAGCTGAGCTTTAAAGTATGTTTCATGGTTAAGAGTATGAAATATAAGGTGCCTCTAAGCCATGATTCAATTTTTTCTCATCTTTCTCAAGCTTTTGATTATGTAACCAAGCTAGTTTCTATGTTTTCCAATGAGGTTTCCAATGTTTCTAGGAAGTGACAATGCTAGATCAATAACTCTCCATGAAAGAGAATAGATTTGAAGGCCTTTAATAGGTATGTATGACCTTGTTAAAATAAATTAACATAGATGATGAGATCTCTAAAATCTAATGCAGGTTTCTAAATGCTTTGAAGTTTTTAAGAGGAAACAAGCCTAAAAGCAAGATTGTAGGTGCAAACATTGTTTTCCTTAAAAAAGAGTGTGATTGTAGGTCTTAAAAATGTTTTAAAGACTTTTATTAGAGTAAAAATAGATATTATAGAGTCTTATTTAATATTTAATGCATATTAGCCATGTTCCTTGGGTCTTCAATGGAGAAACCTTCATTTTGAAGGCCAAAAGAACTCAAGTTGTATGTTTCTAATGCATTTGCAAAAAAATTAAAAGGATCCCAAAGAAAAAAAAGTTTGTATAGGGACATAATACCATCCATGGTCAAGTGGAAATCCCCCAAGAGAGAATATCATAAAACATATCCAAGAAACCATGTTTATAGGGTTATTTGTAGAGAACAATCATGTCCCATATTCGTTCTACTAATGTATGGTTAAAATAAAATCTTGGAGGGCATTAAGAGGGTTTTGAGGCTTTGAAAAATAATTCTTATATTTATAAATAAGTATAGAAACATATCACATCACAAAGAAGAGTGTAGGTTAGTCTAAGAACTTACTAAAACCCTAACCTGAGGAAATGTAATTTGCAAGCATTTTAAAGCTCTATAAACATATAAATGGTTACATACACCTATTTAACTCCTTATAAAGGCACTTAGAAGGTATGCATAATGGTAGGTCAAGTTTTCATGGTCCTCAAATAATTCAAAAGTGTACACAGGCCTAGATATGTCATCAAGGGTTTTGATGTTAAAGAGCTCAAATAATCTACTTGCAACACCTCCATATGAGAATAAAGAACCTTAATGACTATCATAAGAGCCTTTAATAATATCCTAACACTATGTTAAAGTTGTATTCCATCTCAAAGAGACTTTAAACCTATAACTAGGGTCATAACTTTCAAAGAGTCTCAAGCATCCTAATGTTCCTATGGACATGTGGAGGTAAAAAATGACAAGTTGCAAGCATGTTTTAGATAATTATAACTAGATTGCATGGATAAGAAAGTTTATGTAAGGTTTCAAGTTTCAATCTCTCACTTCCAAGCCTATAACAATGAGGATCATGGTTCTAGAGCTTAACAAGATCTTTGTGCCCAAGGTTTTGAAGTCTTCAAGGTGATATGATTTCCTCAATGGGAAAGGGAAGGTTATATGAGTCTCAAGAATTTTCAAGAGACCTACAAGATTATTTTGGACTTATTTCAAGATATCATAAATTTAAGACAAGTTACAAGTATTGAAAATATACATTTTAGTCTACAATATTGATTTGTCATGATTAATCATGAATATAAATAGGAAATATACTGCTAAATTTTTTCAAGGTATTAAATAAGTTATCCATATAATTTTGAATTTATTATGGTGTTTTTAATGATATTTTGAGAAGAAAGGCTAAGTTAGTGAGGTTATGATGTTGCATCAAGGAAAAATGTTTCCAAATTTAACAAGATTTCCATTCATGATAAGGAAATGTTGATACATGATTCTTGAGAATGATTCAAGAATGAAAAGGCCTAAAAATTCATTTGATAGTATTAAGACCTTATTAAAATATCAATGAAGGTTTTTAGACCCTTCACTCAAGCCTGAAAGGTTGGAAAATAAAGACATAGTTTTGACAAGTCAACAAGTTAAGAATATTGGAATGGAATGACCTCAACACATAAACCAATGCCTATAACATGTTTTAAAGAAGAAGTATCAAGGCCTATGAATAAAATTAAACATTATCAAAGAGATAAAAGGGTATATAACTATATTTTAAGATCCTGGACCATTTTAACTAATTTTTTTTATAAGTCTGTAGAGCAAGAGTTGAGTAAAGCTTCTAAAGATGCGAACTTTATGAGGGAATTATTATTTGATTAGGATGGAAACCTAGTATCAAATCTCCTAAAAAGACATCTAGGCTAAGGTTTAAGAGTTCAAAGTGAGTTTTGAAAATAAAATCATGATCTAATGGGTTTCTTGTAGGTTTTGAAGTTTCCATAGTTCCATGACCTTCTTAAGGTCTCATCCAAGCATAAAATGAGTAGAAAGAGGTTTCCATGAGCCTCAAACCATCATAAAGAAACTAAACCAATAGGAAAAGTGTGAAAACACATGGTAAATCCTATAAGATTGTAATGGGTATACTAAATCCCTTGAGATCATAATTATCTTGATGTGCAAGTAAAACATGCATGGTTTTCATCTTGAGGCAAAGTTGGTACAAGGTTATAAGGCATGATTTATGAATAAATAGGCCTACAACATGTTTTATAGTCTCAAGACCTTTATGAAAAGGCTATAAGTAGTATCATCAATGTCCCAAACAAGAGATAGTTATAGAGGTATATCAAAGAACATTTATGAGGTTGAAGAAGAGGATAGGGGTTCTTAAACATACCTACAGGCCTCAAGATAGAGAAACAAGTTTCAAAACCTCTATCAAGAAGGAAAAAATAGAAAAGTACATGCTATGAACATACTTAAAGGTTTATAAAGTCTTGTTTTTCAAAGATATAATGTAATATCCCTAACAAGTAGGGATATGCAAACACAAGAATCTCTGATACCACTGTGATGTCCCTTACTTAGGGCCTCTCTTATTTGCACAAAAGCTCTGATACCACTGTGATGTCCCTTACTTAGGGCCTCTATTATCTACACAAAAGCTCTGATACCACTGTGATGTCCCTTACTTAGGGCCTCTTTGTACTAAGCAAAAGCTCTGATCACAGATACAAACTTGCAGAATATCAATTCAAATAAACAAATTACCACAATATAATTTCTTATTTATTCGCTCAGACTATTACAATAGATCTCTGTCATGCACCTCAAAGAATATTACAATACTATTTTAAAAACTTGATCTTGTGCAAATCTGGAAACAAATATGAATCTGGAAGTCTCGGCCTACTGTGTCGAACACACAGTCGCCGGCATCAATCGATATATTGCCGACGTCGGTCACTGCAGGTCCCTATCTGCCGACGTCAGTCTACAGTCGACCGATGTCGGTCACTGGAAGCTCTCTATTTTCTGATGTCGTTGCTTGAGTGGATCTGTACGGACCTGTACAAACTTAGTACGGCCGCCAATTTAGCACAACCTATCTGTTTGATCCCTGATCTGGAAATCTATGGTATCTAATACAACAGATCTCTCTCTGTATAATTTATTGAAACAAAACATAAACTAAATCAAGAAATACCTAGAAAGCTCTATGATAAACTTCTATGTGAAGTTATCTCTCAAATACCTATAATACTATGATAACTTCTGGGTGAAGCTATCTCTCAAACCTGAAACCTCTGTGATAACTTCTGTATGAAGTTATCTCTCAATTTGGCAATAGATCGGCTGATCTCTCACAACCTCTGAATCCCACACAATGAAGAGTTGACGTTCTTCAATGCTAATGGAAATCTGTGATAACTCTTGTATGAAGCTATCTCTCAATTTGGCAATAGATCGGCTGATCTTTCACAGCCTCTGAATCGCACACAATGAAGAGTTGACGTTCTCCACTGCAGATGGAATCCTGGAACCCTTGGCTCAGTCTTCACAGAAGAATTTCTTCAATATCAAAATCAATAATCAATTCATAATACAAACTCTCTCCCATGAGAAACTCTTATACCCTTCCAAAGGTGTGCTTGCTAAAATTAGATTTCCTCAAATTAGAACTTGGGGTTCTAAAATTAGAATTCCTCCAATTAGAACTTGGGCTTCTAAAATTAGAATTCCTCAAATTAGAACTTGGGTCTTAAAATTAGACCAATTAATTAATAATTAATAATTAATAATTAATTAATATCTAATTTAAAATTAGACCAAATAATTAATTAATTAATAATTAATTAATATCTCATTTAAAATTAGACCAAATAATTAATATTTGATTAAATCAATCAAATATTAATATCTCCCTCAATACATGTCGGATCCTCGAACTGTCTGAAGCTGGGGAATCAGGGAGTGATTCTGCACATGACCATATCAAAACAAGGGTGCTCCACTGTATGTCAAATATCCCTAAATAATAGGAGCTCAGGCCTAATGTGTCTGAAATAACCTGAATGAGAGCCAACTATAGGAATTCTGTAAATCAAAGCCAAGCCAATCTCCATCATGACCCTCTATCCATCCAATCAGCCTACGAAGGTTGCATAATAGGCTAATCATCAAGCCTGTCAATGTCCATGAAAAAGGGGACATGACAATCTGCCCCTCCAAAAATTGCTTGTCCCCAAGCAATCTCGGAACAATGAACCACTCGATCCACCTGGATCCCAAATGTAGTTATGTTATGCACTACTATGAATCAATGCAAGTACCTGCAACATCAACAGAAGTAGAACAAAAAGGAAACCATAATCAAATTGGTGAATGCAACTCAACCAAACTCTAAGAGCACAACTGCCATAGTCAAGAACACATGAGAACCAAACTCTCGAAGCATCATAACCCAAGTAGAATGGACAACTCAGACTGCCAATTCCATCTGCCAGAGATGGTGCCAATTTGTCCCCTAATGGATGGTAAGAAATTGGAGCCAATCTATACCTGTGTGAAATCAAATCTTCTCTCTCTAGGTCAAAAGAAGAATAATGAGCATACCCCACCTCAAAATCCTTGTGAGGTAGCATAGTAGATAGGATCCCTATAATCTCCCTACCCAATCTGCTAATAGCACTAGTACCTTGGATGAGAACACCTTCTGTCACCTTATGCGAATCCAGATGAACACCTACACTATCCAGAAAATACTCCATGAATGACTCTGTGCAGTAAAAATTATATGTGGAAGCATCAACGTACTCCCCCACACACCACAATTGATCTCTCTGTAAAGGTGGCACAATCAACTGGACCACACTGTCATCTATGTGAGAATAATCAATCTGGAGACTCGACTCCATTGGTATCTCAAGCTCATCAGAATCAGGTACTCCCAAATCCTGAATATGTGTATCAGCCTCAACAACATGCTCATCAGCAACAACTGCAGGAATGTACTCATCACCAACCACCTCAATATACAAATGATCATCCATACTCTATAAATCAACTCCAAAGCTCATATCAATAGACGGAGTATCAAAAACTATAGCATCACTGTCTAACTCTTCCATACGAAAAGAAACAACTGGTGAAACTAAGTCCTCAAAACTGTCCACTGCATTCTCCTGAGTATCATCGGCAATAATAGGATCTTGAGACTCTTCTACAATCTCTGTCATAACTGAGAGATCATCAACCCTCAGTGCACTAACATCTGAGCCCACCTGTACACTCTGAGTGCAAGCATCTAACTCATCCTCATCTTCACTATATCCTATCTCATAATCATAATAATTATGGGACATGCTGCTCTCTCGTCTAAGTGATCTGTAGTGCTCTCTCCTCAGCTTGACAAAATGATCAAAGGTCATCCTCTCTTGAACATGAGGAGGTAATAAGTCCCACTCATCATTCGTTGTCTTATACCTTGCGGGTTTGTTTTTGGATGTAGGATATGAAAGAATTTCCTTCATCCTCCTCTGGGTTTCATCCAACTGCTTCAAACTGTGTTCCAGCTTCTTCATATCATTGTCCCACTATTTCTGAGTATATGAAGGCATCATGATACTTTGCTGATTCAATCTACCCAACTACCCAACAGGATGGCAAGACATTAGCTCTGATGTGCCCAACAGGATGGCAAGAATTTGGCTCTGATAACACTGTAATCTGTAATATCCCCAACCAGTAGGGATATGCAAACACAAGAAGCTCTGATACCACTGTGATGTCCCTTACTTAGGGCCTCTCTTATCTGCACAAAAGCTCTGATACCACTGTGATGTCCCTTACATAGGGCCTCTCTTATCTGCACAAAAGCTCTGATACCACTGTGATGTCCCTTACTTAGGGCCTCTTTGTACTAAGCAAAAGCTCTGATCACAGATACAAACTTGCAGAATATCAATTCAAATAAACAAATTACCACAATATAATTTCTTATTTATTTGCTCAGACTATTACAATAGATCTCTGTCATGCACCTCAAATAATATTACAATACTATTTTAAAAACTCGATCTTGTGCAAATCTGGAAACAAATATGAATCTGGAAGTCTCGTCCTGCTGTGTCGAACACACAATCGCCGGCGTCAGTCGATATACTGCCGACGTCGGTCACTGCAGGTCCCTATCTGCCGACGTCGGTCTACAGTCGACCGATGTCGGTCACTGGAAGCTCTCTATCTGCCGATGTCGGTGCCTGAGTGGATCTGTACGGACCTGTACGGACTTAGTACGGCTGCCAATTTAGCACAACCTATCTGTTTGATCCCTGATCTGGAAATCTATGGTATCTAATATAGCAGATCTCTCTCTGTATAATTTATTGAAACAAAACATAAACGAAATCAAGAAATACCTGGAAAGCTCTGTGATAAACTTCTGTGTGAAGTTATCTCTCAAATACCTGTAATACTATGATAACTTCTGGGTGAAGCTATCTCTCAAACCTGAAACCTCTGTGATAACTTCTGTATGAAGTTATCTCTCAATTTGGCAATAGATCGGCTGATCTCTCACAACCTCTGAATTGCACACAATGAAGAGTTGATGTTCTTCAATGCTAATGGAAATCTGTGATAACTCCTGTATGAAGCTATCTCTCAATTTGGCAATAGATCGGCTGATCTTTCACAGCCTCTGAATCGCACACAATGAAGAGTTGACGTTCTCCACTGCAGATGGAATCCTGGAACCCTTGGCTCAGTCTTCACAGAAGAATTTATTCAATATCAAAATCAATAATCAATTCATAATACAAACTCTCTCCCATGAGAAACTCTTATACCCTTCCAAAGGTGTGCTTGCTAAAATTAGATTTCCTCAAATTAGAACTTGGGGTTCTAAAATTAGAATTCCTCAAATTAGAACTTGGGCTTCTAAAATTAGAATTCCTCAAATTAGAACTTGGGTCTTAAAATTAGACCAATTAATTAATAATTAATAATTAATTAATATCTAATTTAAAATTAGACCAAATAATTAATTAATTAATATCTCATTTAAAATTAGACCAAATAATTAATATTTGATTAAATCAATCAAATATTAATATCTCCCTCAATACATGTCGGATCTTCGAACCGTCAGAAGCTGGGGAATCAGGGAGTGATTCTGCACATGACCATATCAAAACAAGGGTGCTCCGCTGTATGTCAAATATCCCTAAATAATAGGAGCTCAGGCCTAATGTGTCTGAAATAACCTGAATGAGAGCCAACTATAGGAATTCTATAAATCAAAGCCAAGCCAATCTCCATCATGACCCTCTATCCATCCAATCAGCCTACGAAGGTCGCATAATAGGCTAATCATCAAGCCTGTCAATGTCCACGAAAAAGGGGACATGACAATCCGCCCCTCCAAAAATTGCTTGTCCCCAAGCAATCTCGGAACAATGAACCACTCGATCCACCTGGATCCCAAATGTAGTTATGTTCTGCACTGCTATGAATCAATGCAAGTACCCGTAACATCAACAGAAGTAGAACAAAAAGGAACCCATAATCAAATTGGTGAATGCAACTCAACCAAACTCTAAGAGCACAACTGCCATAGTCAAGAACACATGAGAACCAAACTCTCGAAGCATCATAACCCAAGTAGAATGGACAACTCAGAATGCTAATTCCATCTGCCAGAGATGGTGCCAATTCGTCCCCTAATGGATGGTAAGAAATTGGAGCCAATCTATACTTGTGTGAAATCAAATCTTCTCTCTCTAGGTCAAAAGAAGAATAATGAGCATACCCCACCTCAAAATCCTTGTGAGGTAGCATAGTAGATAGGATCCCTATAATCTCCCCACCCAATCTGCTAATAGCACTAGTACCTTGGATTTGAACACCTTCTGTCACCCTATGTGAATCCAGATGAACACCTGCACTATCCAGCAAATACTCCATGAATGACTCTGTGCAGTAAAAATTATATGTGGAAGCATCAACGTACGCCCCCACACACCACAATTGATCTCTCTGTAAAGGTGGCACAATCAACTGGACCACACTGTCATCTGTGTGAGAAGAATCAATCTGGAGACTCGACTCCACTGGTATCTCAAGCTCATCAGAATCAGGTACTCCCAAATCTCGAATATGTGTATCAGCCTCAAAAACATGCTCATCAGCAACAACTGCAGGAATGTACTCATCACCAACCACCTCAATATACAAATGATCATCCATACTCTGTAAATCAACTCCAAAGCTCATATCAACAGACGGAGTATCAAAAACTATAGCATCACTGTCTAACTCTTCCATATGAAAAGAAACAATTGGTGAAACTAAGTCCTCAAAACTGTCCACTGCATTCTCCTGAGTATCATCGGAAATAATAGGATCCTGGGACTCTTCTACAATCTCTGTCATAACTGAGAGATCATCAACCCTCAGTGCACTAACATCTGAGCCCACCTGTACACTCTGAGTGCAAGCATCTAACTCATCCTCATCTTCACTATATCCTATCTCATAATCATAATAATTATGGGACATGCTACTCTCTCGTCTAAGTGATCTATAGTGCTCTCTCCTCAGCTTGACAAAACGATCAAAGGTCGTCCTCTCTTGAACATGAGGAGGTAATAAGTCCCACTCATCATTCACTGTCTTATACCTTGCGGGTTTGTTTTTGGATGTAGGATATGAAAGAATTTCCTTCATCCTCCTCTGGGTTTCATCCAACTGCTTCAAACTGTGTTCCAGCTTCTTCATATCAATGTCCCACTATTTCTGAGTATATGAAGGCATCATGATACTTTGCTGATTCAATCTACCCAACTACCCAACAGGATGGCAAGACATTAGCTCTGATGTGCCCAACAGGATGGCAAGAATTTGGCTCTGATACCACTGTAATCTGTAATATCCCCAACTAGTAGGGATATGCAAACACAAGAAGCTCTGATACCACTGTGATGTCCCTTACTTAGGGGCTCTCTTATCTGCACAAAAGCTCTGATACCACTGTGATGTCCCTTACTTAGGGCCTCTCTTATCTGCACAAAAGCTCTGATACCACTGTGATGTCCCTTACTTAGGGCCTCTTTGTACTAAGCAAAAGCTCTAATCACATATACAAACTTGCAGAATATCAATTCAAATAAACAAATTACCACAATATAATTTCTTATTTATTCACTCAGACTATTACAATAGATCTCTATCATGCACCTCAAAGAATATTACAATACTATTTTAAAAACTCGATCTTGTGCAAATCTGGAAACAAATATGAATCTGGAAGTCTCGGCCTGCTATGTCGAACACACAGTCGCCGGCGTCGGTCGATATACTACCAACGTCGGTCACTGCAGGTCCCTATCTGCCGACGTCGGTCTATAGTCGACCGATGTCAGTCACTGAAAGCTCTCTATCTGCCGATGTCAGTGCCTGAGTGGATCTGTACGGACCTGTACGGACTTAGTATGGCTGCCAATTTAGCACAATTTATCTGTTTGATCCCTGATCTGGAAATCTATGGTATCTAATACAACAGATCTCTCTCTGTATAATTTATTGAAACAAAACATAAACTAAATCAAGAAATACATGGAAAGCTCTGTGATAAACTTCTGTGTGAAGTTATCTCTCAAATACCTGTAATACTATGATAACTTCTGGGTGAAGCTATCTCTCAAACCTGAAACTTCTGTGATAACTTTTGTATGAAGTTATCTCTCAATTTGGCAATAGATCGGCTGATCTCTCACAACCTCTGAATTGCACACAATGAAGAGTTGACGTTCTTCAATGCTAATGGAAATCTGTGATAACTCTTGTATGAAGGTATCTCTCAATTTGGCAATAGATCGGCTGATCTTTCACAGCCTCTGAATCGCACACAATGAAGAGTTGACGTTCTCCACTGCAGATGGAATCCTGGAACCCTTGGCTCAGTCTTCACAGAAGAATTTCTTCAATATCAAAATCAATAATCAATTCATAATACAAACTCTCTCCCATGAGAAACTCTTATACCCTTCCAAAGGTGTGCTTGCTAAAATTAGATTTCCTCAAATTAGAACTTGGGGTTCTAAAATTAGAATTCCTCAAATTAGAACTTGGGCTTCTAAAATTAGAATTCCTCAAATTAGAACTTGGGTCTTAAAATTAGACCAATTAATTAATAATTAATAATTAATTAATATCTAATTTAAAATTAGACCAAATAATTAATTAATTAATAATTAATTAATATCTCATTTAAAATTAGACCAAATAATTAATATTTGATTAAATCAATCAAATATTAATATCTCCCTCAATACATGTCGGATCCTCGAACCGTCTGAAGCTGGGGAATCAGGGAGTGATTCTGCACATGACCATATCAAAACAAGGGTGCTCCGCTGTATGTCAAATATCCCTAAATAATAGGAGCTTAGGCCTAATGTGTTTGAAATAACCTGAATGAGAGCCAACTATAGGAATTCTATAAATCAAAGCCAAGCCAATCTCCATCATGACCCTCTATCCATCCAATCAGCCTACGAAGGTCGCATAATATGCTAATCATCAAGCCTGTCAATGTCCACGAAAAAGGGGACATGACAATCCGCCCCTCCAAAAATTGCTTGTCCCCAAGCAATCTCGGAACAATGAACCACTCGATCCACCTGGATCCCAAATGTATTTATGTTCTGCACTGCTATGAATCAATGCAAGTACTTGCAACATCAATAGAAGTAGAACAAAAAGGAACCCATAATCAAATTGGGGAATGCAACTCAACCAAACTCTAAGAGCACAACTGCCATAGTCAAGAACACATGAGAACCAAACTCTCGAAGCATCATAACCCAAGTAGAATGGACAACTCAGACTGCCAATTCCATCTGCCAGAGATGGTGCCAATTTGTCCCCTAATGGATGGTAAGAAATTGGAGCCAATCTATACCTGTGTGAAATCAAATCTTCTCTCTCTAGGTCAAAAGAAGAATAATGACCATACCCCACCTCAAAATCCTTGTGAGGTAGCATAGTAGATAGGATCCCTATAATCTCCCCACCCAATCTGCTAATAACACTAGTACCTTGGATGAGAACACCTTCTGTCACCCTATGCGAATCCAGATGAACACCTGCACTATCTAGCAAATACTCCATGAATCACTCTATGCAGTAAAAATTATATGTGGAAGCATCAACGTACTCCCCCACAGACCACAATTGATCTCTCTATAAAGGTGGCACAATCAACTGGACCACACTATCATCTGTGTGAGAAGAATCAATCTGGAGACTCGACTCCACTTGTATCTCAAGCTCATCAGAATTAGGTACTCCCAAATCCCGAATATGTGTATCAGCCTCAACAACATGCTCATCAGCAACAACTGCAGGAATGTACTCATCACCAACCACCTCAATATACAAATGATCATCCATACTCTGTAAATCAACTCCAAAGCTCATATCAACAGACGGAGTATCAACAACTATAGCATCACTGTCTAACTCTTCCATACGAAAAGAAACAACTGGTGAAACTAAGTCCTCAAAACTGTCCACTGCATTCTCCTGAGTATCATCGGAAATAATAGGATCTTGGGACTCTTCTACAATCTCTGTCATAACTAAGAGATCATCAACCCTCAGTGCACTAACATCTGAGCCCACCTGTACACTCTGAGTGCAAGCATCTAACTCATCCTCATCTTCACTATATCCTATCTCATAATCATAATAATTATGGGACATGCTGCTCTCTCGTCTAAGTGATCTGTAGTGCTCTCTCCTCAGCTTGACAAAATGATCAAAGGTTGTCCTCTCTTGAACATGAGGAGGTAATAAGTCCCACTCATCATTCGCTGTCTTATACCTTACGGGTTTGTTTTTGGATGTGGGATATGAAAGAATTTCCTTCATCCTCCTCTGGGTTTCATCCAACTGCTTCAAACTGTGTTCCAGCTTCTTCATATCATTGTCCCACTGTTTCTGAGTATATGAAGGCATCATGATACTTTGCTGATTCAATCTACCCAACTACCCAACAGGATGGCAAGACATTAGCTCTGATGTGCCCAACAGGATGGCAAGAATTTGGCTCTGATACCACTGTAATCTGTAATATCCCCAACCAGTAGGGATATGCAAACACAAGAAGCTCTGATACCACTGTGATGTCCCTTACTTAGGGCCTCTCTTATCTGCACAAAAGCTCTGATACCACTGTGATGTCCCTTACTTAGGGCCTCTCTTATCTGCACAAAAGCTCTGATACCACTGTGATGTCCCTTACTTAGTGCCTCTTTGTACTAAGCAAAAGCTCTGATCACAGATACAAACTTGCAGAATATCAATTCAAATAAACAAATTACCACAATATAATTTCTTATTTATTCACTCAGACTATTACAATAGATCTCTGTCATGCACCTCAAAGAATATTACAATACTATTTTAAAAACTCGATCTTGTGCAAATCTGGAAACAAATATGAATCTGGAAGTCTCGGCCTGCTGTGTCAAACACACAGTCGCCGGCGTCGGTCGATATACTGCCAACGTCGGTCACTGCAGGTCCTTATCTGCCGACATCGGTCTAAAGTCGACCGATGTCGGTCACTGGAAGCTCTCTATCTGCCGATGTCGGTGCCTGAGTGGATCTGTACGAACCTGTACGGACTTAGTACGGCCGCCAATTTAGCACAACCTATCTGTTTGATCCCTGATCTGGAAATCTATGGTATCTAATACAACAGATCTCTCTCTGTATAATTTATTGAAACAAAACATAAACTAAATCAAGAAATACTTGGAAAGCTCTGTGATAAACTTCTTTGTGAAGTTATCTCTCAAATACCTGTAATACTATGATAACTTCTGGGTGAAGCTATCTCTCAAACCTGAAACCTCTGTGATAACTTCTGTATGAAGTTATCTCTCAATTTGGCAATAGATCGGCTGATCTCTCACAACCTCTGAATCGCACACAATGTAGAGTTGACGTTCTTCAATGCTAATGGAAATCTGTGATAACTCCTGTATGAAGCTATCTCTCAATTTGATAATAGATCGGCTGATCTTTCACAGCCTCTGAATCGCACACAATGAAGAGTTGACGTTCTCCACTGCAGATGGAATCCTGGAACCCTTGGCTCAGTCTTCACAGAAGAATTTCTTCAATATCAAAATCAATAATCAATTCATAATACAAACTCTCTCCCATGAGAAACTCTTATACCCTTCCAAAGGTGTGCTTTCTAAAATTAGATTTCCTCAAATTAGAACTTGGGGTTCTAAAATTAGAATTCCTCAAATTAGAACTTGGGCTTCTAAAATTAGAATTCCTCAAATTAGAACTTGGGTCTTAAAATTAGACCAATTAATTAATAATTAATTAATATCTAATTTAAAATTAGACCAAATAATTAATTAATTAATATCTCATTTAAAATTAGACCAAATAATTAATATTTGATTAAATCAATCAAATATTAATATCTCCCTCAATACATGTCGGATCCTCGAACCGTCTGAAGCTGGGGAATCAGGGAGTGATTTTGCACATGATCATATCAAAACAAGGGTGCTCCACTGTATGTCAAATATCCCTAAATAATAGGAGCTCAGGCCTAATGTGTCTGAAATAACCTGAATGAGAGCCAACTATAGGAATTCTATAAATCAAAGCCAAGCCAATCTCCATCATGACCCTCTATCCATCCAATCAGCCTACGAAGGTCGCATAATAGGCTAATCATCAAGCCTGTCAATGTCCACAAAAAAGGGGACATGACAATCCGCCCCTCAAAAAATTGCTTGTCCCCAAGCAATCTCAGAACAATGAACCACTCGATCCACCTGGATCCCAAATGTAGTTATGTGCTGCACTACTATGAATCAATGCAAGTACCTACAACATCAACAGAAGTATAACAAAAAGGAACCCATAATCAAATTGGCGAATGCAACTCAACCAAACTCTAAGAGCACAACTGCCATAGTCAAGAACACATGAGAACCAAACTCTCGAAGCATCATAACCCAAGTAGAATGGACAACTCAGACTGCCAATTCCATCTGCCAGAGATGGTGCCAATTTGTCCCCTAATGGATGGTAAGAAATTGGAGCCAATCTATACCTATGTGAAATCAAATCTTCTCTCTCTAGGTCAAAAGAAGAATAATGAGCATACCCCACCTCAAAATCCTTGTGAGGTAGCATAGTAGATAGGATCCCTATAATCTCCCCACCCAATCTGCTAATATCACTAGTACCTTAGATGAGAACACCTTCTGTCACCCTATGCGAATCTAGATGAACACCTGCACTATCTAGCAAATACTCCATGAATGACTCTGTGCAGTAAAAATTATATGTGGAAGCATCAACGTACTCCCCCACACACCACAATTGATCTCTCTGTAAAGGTGGCACAATCAACTGGACCACACTGTCATCTGTGTGAGAAGAATCAATCTGGAGACTCGACTCCACTAGTATCTCAAGCTCATCATAATCAGGTACTCCCAAATCCTGAATATGTGTATCAGCCTCAACAACATGCTCATCAGCAACAACTGCAGGAATGTACTCATCACCAACCACCTCAATATACAAATGATCATCCATACTCTGTAAATCAACTCCAAAGCTCATATCAACAGACAGAGTATCAACAACTATAGCATCACTATCTAACTCTTCCATACGAAAAGAAACAACTGGTGAAACTAAGTCCTCAAAACTGTCCACTGCATTCTCCTGAGTATCATCGGCAATAATAGGATCCTGGGACTCTTCTACAATCTCTGTCATAACTGAGAGATCATCAACCCTCAGTGCACTAACATCTGAGCCCACCTGTACACTCTGAGTGCAAGCATCTAACTCATCCTCATCTTCACTATATCCTATCTCATAATCATAATAATTATGGGACATGCTGCTCTCTCGTCTAAGTGATCTGTAGTGCTCTCTCCTCAGCTTGACAAAATGATCAAAGGTTGTCCTCTCTTGAACATGAGGAGGTAATAAGTCCCACTCATCGTTCGCTATCTTATACCTTGCGGGTTTGTTTTTGGATGTAGGATATGAAAGAATTTCCTTCATCCTCCTCTGGGTTTCATCCAACTGCTTCAAACTGTGTTCCAGCTTCTTCATATCATTATCCCACTGTTTCTGAGTATATGAAGGCATCATGATACTTTGCTGATTCAATCTACCCAACTACCCAACAGGATGGCAAGACATTAGCTCTGATGTGCCCAACAGGATGGCAAGAATTTGGCTCTGATACCACTATAATCTGTAATATCCCCAACCAGTAGGGATATGCAAACACAAGAAGCTCTGATACCACTGTGATGTCCCTTACTTAGGGCCTCTCTTATCTGCACAAAAGCTCTGATACCACTGTGATGTCCCTTACTTAGGGCCTCTCTTATCTACACAAAAGCTCTGATACCACTGTGATGTCCCTTACTTAGGGCCTCTTTGTACTAAGCAAAAGCTCTGATCACAGATACAAACTTGCAGAATATCAATTCAAATAAACAAATTACCACAATATAATTTCTTATTTATTCACTCAGACTATTACAATAGATCTCTGTCATGCACCTCAAAGAATATTACAATACTATTTTAAAAACTCGATCTTGTGTAAATATGGAAACAAATATGAATCTGGAAGTCTCGGCCTGCTATGTCGAACACACAGTCACCGGCGTCAGTCGATATACTACCGACGTCGGTCACTGCAGGTCCCTATCTGCCGACGTCGGTCTACAGTCGACCGATGTCGGTCACTAGAAGCTCTCTCTCTGCCGATGTCGGTGCCTGAGTGGATCTGTACGGACCTGTACGGACTTAGTACAGCTGCCAATTTAGCACAACCTATCTGTTTGATCCCTGATCTGGAAATCTATGGTATCTAATATAGCAGATCTCTCTCTGTATAATTTATTGAAACAAAACATAAACTAAATCAAGAAATACCTGGAAGCCTCTGTGATAAACTTCTGTGTGAATTTATTTCTCAAATACCTGTAATACTATGATAACTTATGGGTGAAGCTATCTCTCAAACCTGAAACCTCTGTGATAACTTCTGTATGAAGTTATCTCTCAATATGGCAATAGATCGGCTGATCTCTCACAACCTCTGAATCGCACACAATGAAGAGTTGACGTTCTTCAATGCTAATGGAAATCTGTGATAACTCCTGTATGAAGCTATCTCTCAATTTGGCAATAGATCGGCTGATCTTTCACAGCCTCTGAATCGCACACAATGAAGAGTTGATGTTCTCCACTGCAGATGGAATCCTGGAACCCTTGGCTCAGTCTTCACAGAAGAATTTCTTCAATATCAAAATCAATAATCAATTCATAATACAAACTCTCTCCCATGAGAAACTCTTATACCCTTCCAAAGGTGTGCTTGCTAAAATTAGATTTCCTCAAATTTGAACTTGGGGTTCTAAAATTAGAATTCCTCAAATTTGAACTTGGGGTTCTAAAATTAGAATTCCTCAAATTAGAACTTGGGCTTCTAAAATTAGAATTCCTCAAATTAGAACTTGGGTCTTAAAATTAGACCAATTAATTAATAATTAATAATTAATTAATATCTAATTTAAAATTAGACCAAATAATTAATTAATTAATAATTAATTAATATCTCATTTAAAATTAGACCAAATAATTAATATTTGATTAAATCAATCAAATATTAATATCTCCCTCAATACATGTCGGATCCTCGAACCGTCTGAAGCTGGGGAATCAGGGAGTGATTCTGCACATGACCATATCAAAACAAGGGTGCTCTGTTGTATGTCAAATATCCCTAAATAATAGGAGCTCAGGCCTAATGTGTCTGAAATAACCTGAATGAGAGCCAACTATAGGAATTCTATAAATCAAAGCCAAGCCAATCTCCATCATGACCCTCTATCCATCCAATCAGCCTACGAAGGTCGCATAATAGGCTAATCATCAAGCCTGTCAATGTCCACGAAAAAGGGGACATGACATATAATGCTAAAATAAGAAGGTTTTATCCCAAAATATCAAACTTTTAGGTCTATAAATTTTACTCAAGGATCCATAACCATCTTAATAGGTAAAAAAATAAGTTTTAAGATTTACATGAAGGTTTAAGATCTGTAAGACCACCAATATGAAGGCTTAAAAGTTAAAGGTCTATCAAGAGGTTATCAAATATCGTTAAGAAGGTCATAATCCTACAACATGTTTCTAAAAATTTCTAAGACTCTCTAAAGAGATGCAAAAAAAGGTACATGCATGTATAAATAAAATTCAAGATTCTTGGATTTTCATGTAGGATCTCAATGTTATAAAAATATGTTTGTATAATGTATACATTATACAAGTTGTATGATTTCAAGGCAGAGATAATTGCAAATCTCAAACTTCTCTCCAAGGTTTTTAGTTCAAGAGGAGGAGGTTGTAGTCATGAACATGACCCAAGACCTGAAAAAAAGTTGCAAGATTGATCAAGTGTGAAGGATCATTGATCGAAGCATGGAAAACACTTATTTACAAGCCTAAAATACATGTTTGGAGATGTCAAAGCTTATTAAGAGTAATTTATAGGTTAATATTTTTTTCAAATAGTCAATGAGTCTCTACTATATCTTATTTCAAGATGAACTCCAAGTAGGCCTATAACTATGAAGGAAACTTAGTTGACCCTTCATGTTATATTTCCCAAATTCCATACATATTTTTGTAGGATTTAAACCTTAAATCATGTTTTAAAAGGTTTAAAATATTGATTATAGGCCTATGGGCATGTTCAATAGGTTTGTAACTAGGTTACAAGTATTCTTAGGAAGATTGGAGCTAATCTTTTAGTCAGGAGAAGTTGTAATGGTAAGGTAGACTTGTATCAAAGAGGTTATTAAGCTTATTTAATAATATATAGGGATAGATAGTGATGAGATAATTACTATAGTGGGATATGAGAATGCCATAAAGGTATGAAGAGTTTTTAAGGCCTCATAGGAGATAAAAGGTAGATATGTGATCTTCAAAGACTACCAACATCATGATTACCATGTTACAGGACCACAACATATTTTATAGGGAAAAGTTAGTTTGTAGGGTCAATGAAATGATGAAATAGGACCTTCCAAACATGAAGATGAATGCTTATTATATTTTCCAAGAGATTTCATGGGCAAAGATGAATATATACTAGATTATCAACCCCTTCAAGAGGCCTTCATATAAAATTCAAATCTAATTTTAGATAACTCATGCTTCTACAACCTATATAACACTATTATGGATCAATTAAGTGGTCATTATGAGAATGAAAGAGGTATAGATGCATTGAAAACTACCTCGTAGAAATGTGTAACTACCTCCATGGAGTGGTAGTCATGAAAATCCAACCCTAAGCTCTAAATGGGCATATGAGTCTAACTTCCAAGTTAAACATTCTCCAAGTATGATAATTAAGGAGGAAATTCAAATATGGGATAGATTTTGTTTATCATGCATGCATGCACGAGGGGAGGAGATGTGTGAGTTAAGGATGATTAAGATAAGAGATTTCCAAGAATATGATAGCATCAAAGAATCATATCCACCATGTACAACCTTGACTAAAATAACAAAAAAAAGGTTTCCTCTTACACCACTATGCCAACCTTCATTGAATATCTTCATGAACTAGGCCTAATGCATTGGAGAGAGATTAACAACATCACTTTCCTTGTCTCTTTTATGCATGGGATTATTGATGGAATGGTAGAAACATTAATGAGGTCTATTTGATTTCTCTACTCTCCTTTCTCATCTGATTTTCTTATATATAGGGTTGAAATATACTATTTTTAAGATCCCTCCTCTTGTGTATGATAAAAATATTCTCATTTTGAGTCTTTTAATGTTGGATTGATTCCTTGAAATCAATAAAATATTGAATATAACTTCTTTAAATACTTTCATCTTGTGTGTATTCAATGAATTATTGATCTTTACATGTAGAAAATTATTTTCTTCTAAATTGTTGTCTAATTCTCTTCACCTCTATGAAAGAATACCATATTTTACAGGTTGTATGCTCTATATTATTGGACTTATGTAGTAATTAGATATGTAAACTACCCATTCTATCCTTTTTCAAGGTGGATGATCAACCCTTATAGTTCTATTTTAAATCTCATATCTCTATACAAAATACTAATGCAAGAGAAGTTTGATTTGAAGATTGCATATGAGAATCATCAGTCCTTATAGGTTATCTTTTGCTATTTTATGAAATTGGAGGAGATATATCGACTAATTGAATCAACTCTTTTTTATTTATTATTTACATTATTCTATTTTTCATGACCAAAAATCATAGTTGTAGTTATATATAGGTATTTTTTAGCACTATTTTAGGCCTATAACTGATTTTAAATTAGGTGCATGTAGTTTACGAAGAAAGTTAGCCATCTCCATCAGTTCATCCCAAGGAACCAAGGTTTAAAACCTTGGGGATGATCCCATTATTTCATTGGATTAGCTGATTGATCAAACAGTTGCAAGATCCAAGTGATTATAGTTCTTGAAATGTCTGGTAGGATGAAGTTATAGAGGATTGGAGAATTAAATTAAGGATCTACTATTGTTCCTTAATAAGTTATAGAATTGAACAAACTTTAGAGGTACTTGTAGACTCCATCAATTTCTAGTCTTAAATCAGTCCTACATTTTCATGCCAAAGGAAATAATGGTTTTTACAAGAGGTACTAGTTTTTGGTTTGTTGAATTACCTTTATCTCCTAGAAAAAGAATAACCACACTATCAAGGTATCCTAAAAGAAGAGATAGAAGTTATAGGAAACCTTCCCCAAGGGCTCAATCAACACCTCCTCTTGACCACTTTCTAGTCCTAGACCTAAAAAGGGGTCAACCTAAAGTACTTGAGTCTTGATCTAAGATCATTAGCCCTCATGGTCATTTTTTAGCTTATGAGTTTGGGTTGTTCAACTATTCATTATCTTTTCATGTTATAACATTGACTTGTGACCCTCCATACCTTTGTTTCAACCTGAATCAAGTGTTTTATTGATGTTTTATCATGTGTAAGGGTCCTTGGTTAGTTTTATAGAGATCCAACATTTGAAAAATGCCATGGTGAAGGTTAATTGAGAAGGGAATCTAGTGAAGATTCATAAGCACCTCTGATCTATCCAATTATACAAGGTATGTTCATATTTCAAGATTTCAAGGACATAATGAAGTGTATTGGGATATAATTAAAGTCTTTGTTAATTCAAAAGGGTCTCTTCATAGATATTAACATAATATTCATTTGATATCCCTCTTTAGGGTCATGACTATGTACCAAAATTAAGAATTTTTTATCATAACGAGGCATAATTTGACCTTGATAGGACACTGAGCCACTTTTCATGCCTTTAATATACCTCATGAGCCTCATTAAACCATTAGTAAAGCATTTAATACCTGATTGAGTCTATTAACACCATGGTCAATGCTTAAATCTGCCCTAATGGACCCCACATGTGCTAATTTATGACTTTTCAACTCCCTTAATTCGTACCATCAACTTCAAAACATCACATGAATCCTATTTTCCTTTCATAACACCTACTAATGATGTATTTTGGTTTGAATCAAGAGCAAATGTATTGAAATTATAGGTTGCATAAGTTTATGAAATTGTACCATATAGTATGGACTAACTTAGATGGAGTTAGGGATTTGTAGAGGGAGGTCAGTAATGGAAAGTGGGGGAGAGAGTAGAGTGTTTCAGTGCCTAGAGAGATCAAAACCAACCTATTTTCCCTTGATATCATTGATAGGCTTAGAGAGCACTTAAATTTTATGCTTAGACCATATGGAGGAGAGAGAATGGAGGCCCAAGATCTTAGTTAGGAGAAGTACACTCAGTCAAATCTCATCCATGGGAATTTATTTATGGATTGATCCCATAAGTTGTATGAACATTCCTTAATAACTTAAGGGATATGAACACCATCCTTATCTATCTAGGCCAAGTAGAATAGAATGATTTTGAGGGATCCTCAGTTTGTCTGATCAAAAGAATGATTGATCTTATTTCCTCAGGTCCTAAAGGAATATCTCATGGAATTTTTAGTGTTTTAATCACACATATGAGGTCACAAAAATAAAAATCCTCCAAAATGGCATAACATGAAATCTGCAAGAAGGTTTGAGTACTAAACACAATGTTTATGGCTCTCATCAACAAGAGTTGACAATGTTAAAGATTGGTTGAGTGAGCTAGGCTTCCCCATTCTTATTTTTCTCATGTTTGAGGTTCATCAATATCTTTTTAGTTTAAATTATGTATTAAATTAAGGGGTAATATACATCTAAGGTCAAATTTGTGGTGAACACTGTATGTTGTTCATTGGTACCTTTATATCTTTCAAATGTAACTAAGAACATAGAATGGAGTGTTAACATGATAATAGATCATCATCATGCCATTTTAAATAAGTATCTTAACCTCCATGGTAGTCTTAGTAGGATTATAAACCACATAGCTTATCTCAAAATCTCACTCAATAAGTTTTATAAATGTTAAGGTTTCTTAGCCAATATTAGGGTTTTTTAGAGATTCTTAGGTTTCATTTTTTAACAGTATATGTCCTTTCTCTACCTCTAAAGTGTTATATTTGCATAGGTCTATATATTTGAGTATTTAAGGTTAAAGTTGGTTGTAATTAAATGGTTCTTATGATTTAGTTCACATCACTTTCATACCGTTGAAATTTTAGTTTGTTTCCACTTCCATTTATACTATGTTTAAAACCTATCTTCATATCACCCTCCATATCACCCCAAAATCATCATCCTCCATCCATCCACCCTTCATTCTAAGTCTAAACCATGTGATAAGACTTAGACATCCATTTTAATCATCAATAACAATGAAATCATAAAGGATAGGTTTATGTATATTATATACCCTATTGGAGAAGCTAATAACCATCTATAACTAGCCATTTTGAGCCCACAGTATAAGTGTCTCCAAAAACATTATGTGGCACACTCATGGGTATGAAAAATGGTATGATCAAGGGAGTGAATAAACTTATAAGATGAAGGATAATGTGAAATAAGATCAATAAAGGTTATAAATGGCTAAAAACACTATACTCCCTCATAAAATCATCCCATAGACCCCTATATATAGTCAAGTAGCAAATGAGTGCATATAATTCCTTTGATGTCCATTGAGATATGTATATATTGTCTAGAGTAAGAGGAAAAATTAATTAATGGAAAATATAAGATTAATACTGATTAAGGGTGAAAATATAATGAACATCACATATAAGAAATCAAAAGAACATAAGACCTCAGACTTAAGGACAAACATGCCTTTATAGGCATAAACCCTAAAATTGGGAAGGGGAATGGTATGAAAGAGAAGAAATGGATATCTAAGGGTGTCTATAATATTGAAATAGATAATTAACACCATATCACCATGAGAATATAAGTAAAAAAAGGAGAAAACCATACTCATAACTTTCACACCTAACCACTCAATTATTAGGCAACCTATAACTAGTTTAAGAAAAATGATTATTTGAGGCCTCTATAGGCATGGCCAAACCTTAAAAAATAGTAATAATGGTCACTATAATTAGTTTAATCCATAATTTTTTCCATTTTTTATAAGATAAATAGTGGGCATTCCCACTTTTTTGTCTCAGACCTAACCTTATATATGACAGTCACTTCTAGGTCTAAATAAGTAAATCCATGTATTGAAAGGATTACAAGCATGACAGAATCCATAGATGGTTTTTAAGGAATTCAAGAGGATTTTCAAGGTCCCCATACACCCTCAAAAGGAATAAAATCCCTAGGTTATATCAGAAGGTAGATAGACCTCTAGGCCTATTTTGAGCCCTACTACCACTTTGAAGAATGCTCAGGTCCTTCGTACAAGGCTAATGGTAATGAGGGATGAAAAATAATGTTTATAACCTTGATAAGAAGATTTAAATAATAAATAATTGAGAAAAGAGCCAAAGTGACTTCAAAACCTTGATCAAGTCATTCAACCTCAACATAGTCGACTCGAGAAGAAACTTTAAGTGTTCACACACTTCACCACGTAAAGGCTCAAGATCGGAGATCTTAGAAAATTTTAAGCCTCATGATTGAATAAATATCCATGAAGGATTGGTTAGCATTGAGGGGATAACATTTATGAATGATAATTAATTAAATAACCTATCAAAATTGGTTAATAGACAACCTGAGTGCCACCTTTAAATGTTCCTATCTCAACACACCCTTTGCATGGGACCCTAGGCTATTCATGGAAGATGAAGAGGTTAGTACACTACAAGTTCATGGAAATTGATCTTGGTTTGGATGTTTGTATGTGATGGACCATATTTAGTATGATGGACATCTTAAATCCTACCTATACCCCCAAAATGACCCGATGGTGAATTTTTACTCCAAAAACACACCTAGATGAGGTTGTTTAACATTGATATGATCTTTAAGGTCTCCTCAAGTATTTTGAGCATCATGACAACTCACTGGTTAGCACATGCAAGGGTAAGATTATATGTAATAGACCTAAAGATACTAGTTTGAGCCTAAGGATAGATAAATGGGAAGTGATTAGGTGAACTAAGGGGTTTAAGAGGGAAAATGGGACCTACGGCTTCTAAATGGACCTCTAACAGTCATTTGTAGACACCTCCATGATTGGTTTTATAAATAGATACACACAATTGTTAATATTTATGGTTATATGCACTCATCAGAGGCCAAGAGGATTGATCAAGTGAATGTTGCTACTCCATATCATCTCTAAGGTAAAATTTAGGTTGATAAAAATGTGTAAGTGCCTCACAACCCTAGGGTTTAGGCCAAAGTTGAAGATTCAGGTCTATAGACAGACTAGTCTATCACCTCCACTAAGATTATGTCACTAAAAGGTGAAAAAAATGACCATTTGAGTAGAATGAACACTTAAAACCTTCAAGGGAGAGGCTATCATGATGCTTAGACACATCTTAGTCACTTTGATTGCTAGGAAGATACTTATAGTTGTTTATTTTTCCTACAGACACCCATAACCTACTTAGAAAGCATGCTTACCACTCGAGGAACATTTTCAAATGATCACAACTATACAATTGCTTTGTATGGATAAAAAAACACTTTAGGGGAGGTATAGAGGTCTATGGACATGAATATAGTGTAATTAGTTTAGAGGTTTGGTCCCCAACCTATATGAACCATTGTTAAGAGTCCCAAGCACTCATAAACCCCTTTAAAACCCTAATAAATACTTGAATAGGGATATTTGATGAGAAATTAATCAAAATAGTCAATAAATGATTTACTAACACTTGGAGAATGTTTTTAACTTAGTGGAACTCATAACCTTGGTACCTGATTGTATGGAGGTTATATGGACACCTCTAAAAATTGCAAATTTGTAGGGTTTTGAGTAAAAAGGTTGAATAAGGCCTAGTCAAGAGTTATAAACTATGGGAAGGTTTATTCAAAGACATTTTATACTCCTTTGAGACTATAATTATGCATGAATTTTCATATACATGTCTATTCCATCTCTTTCTAAACAACCAGTCTATGGAACTAGTCTAAGAGGCCTAATCAAGAAAGGTAAATGTGTTTGTAGGTGAAGGATACTTGAGAAGTATAAGTACCAATGAAGGGGGTTAATCTAAGAATAATCTAAGTCTTCTTGGATGACTTGAGAACCTAGTTTATATGTCTTATTCATTCAAACAATGAATGACTAGAAAGATGAGGATCTAATAAGATAGATCTACTTATCTTGTAGATATAAAGGTCTAGTGGGAGTTGAATGGAATTATGGCATTAATGAGTCACCTTGGGGTGTTTTTAACTACAATGTAGATGAGAATATTCCATGTTTAAGACTATAGTCAAAGAATGGGTATAATTTCAAACCCATGTCAACATGCACATTAAAGGAGAGGCTACTCGATACCTTTTGGAGGCCTAATAAAATCCCGTGTACACTTAGTAGCTATCATTAGAGAGAATAATAGATTATTTTAGGCATGGTCAGGACTTACATGAGGTCAAATAGTGAATTTATAGCCTCTACACCTCATCTCAACACCAAAATGGAGTCAAATAAGGATATCAGTGCATAGAAATAGTGACTATGATTATTGTAACTGACATGTGTCACCTTGGCCTCACTCATGGAATAGATTATGCCTAGAATGTTATCTATCCTATATATCAAATATTATATTTAAGAAGGCATTTATATTTTGTTTTCTCATCCCTCTACTATGTGTAGCAAAGATCTACCAAAATTATACCTTGTGCCTTTGAATCAATAGAAACACAATTGCAGACTTCCTTTTCGAGTGTTAGTGTGTCTTTTGATGGTTGATTTGCAGAATGTATGAGTGTCATTATATTATGTAGGTAATTTCATGTACCTAAATTCATGTGATTAGTCTATATAGTTTGTGTGAGGTATTGATATGTAGGAATGTTCTTTAAGTATTGATGAATTGATAGTGTCTAGCGAAAACCTAGGTTATTAGCCTTCAAGTTATAGGACTTTCACTTAATATTTACATGAAATCTTCATGTTTAGGAGTTTTTAAGAGGTAATATTCTTGGCCTTCAAGTTTTAGGACTTTCACTTGATCTTCACATGAAATTTTCATGTTTTGGACTTTTTCAAGAGGTTTGATTAGTTATTAGTTTCATTAGATTCATTAGTGTGTTTAAATGACAAACCAAGAGAGGATATTCAATCATTGGTGCATCACCACTTTAGTGTAGGTTATTTTATAATTTTTCATCATTATCCATTTTCATACCAATAGGAATAGGTACTATAGATAGTATTAAAGTTATAAATTAGGGGATCTAGCCCCATCAAAAGTAGATATTTAACCTAGACTATAGGCAACCTCCAACCTATAGGTCAATCCAATGTTAGTCCAAGTGTGAGGTGGATGTGAATAGTCTACTTCAACAAGGGTGAATCTTGGGTAGCTAACAATTTTGGCACACCTAATGGGACTAGAATAAAGTGAGTTGAGACCTCATTTGACATGCTTTGGCAACTTTGGAGGACATCTAGATGGCTAAAGATAATTAATGGTAGATTGGAAGGTATTTTCATGCAAAAGGTGTCCACTAGGTCATATTCAAAAGGTAAGTAGATTGAATTTGTTGAACTATCATTAAATATTTCAAGGATAAAGAGGATTAATAGGTTTAACCCTAATTTTAAACCTCCAAATTTCCCCAATTCTACCAATTATTCCCACACACATTCTATGATAAGTCATCTAATCCCAATAGTTAGACCTAGAATACATGTATTTATACCCTTTAATGGTGAAATTCCTTTGAACCTTAACTAGTTTTATTATATCCCAGATGCTACCCTTAAAGCCTTCCCTAATTTACAAGAGAAAACTCCACCACCACTGTGGAACACATACCTAATATAGCCAACTTATGCTCAGTACACAACATAACTCAAGAAAATGTAGCCATGAGACTCTTGACAACCTCCTAGATGGGTAAAGTACTTCAACGGTATAGGGGTCTCACTCCTACCTCTATAAACACATGGGATGAATTTGGTGAGTATCTATATAATAAATTTGAGGATAAAAGTGACCATGTTTCAATAGTAAAAGAACTCACCTCAATCAAGAGAATACCCTAGGAATCCATGGTAGATTTTAATTATAGGTTTCAAAAAACTTGGGATAGGATTCCTATCATCTTCAAACCCACCCCTAACTATGCCTTACTATACTATTTAAGGGCCTTGAATATTAATGTGGTTGTGATGATATGGTCCATGGGTGGGACCACATTACTAGAAGCATATGAGATCTCTATAAGGGCAAAGCCTAATTGAAGAACACATGCTTACTCCTAGTTTATTTTCTAAGATTCAATTCTCCCACCATTTATCCATTATGATCCCAAAACAATCAAGACCAATTTGATGACAACCAAGTAGATAAACTTGGTAAGATAGAGGGGCTACTCAAAGCAAAAAAAAACAAATTGGTAGCCTTAGAGAGAAAAAAAATACATTATATAGACATTATCAATCCCCTTAATAATATAAATATAAATATTACCCATAAAATATACCCCCTTATCCACCTAACCAATAAGACTTAGGGTAGATTACGTAAGATAAACCTTATAATAGTTTCAACCCAAATGCTACCAGCAATTTAAGGGCATTGGTGCCAACTCAAAATAACTATGCACAAGAAGGAAAATGGTTTTATCCATCAAGTAAATCATGTGAGATGGTAATGGATCCAAGTGGGGAATGATGTCAGACTCCTTATAAATAATAGGGTCATGCCTATCAAACACATGATGACATGCCCCTTCCACAACACAAATAAGGTTCTCAAGTGCCTCATGGAGATATGCCTTTCATGACCCCAACTGAAGTACCAAGTCAACAAGGAGTAAATGTAAGTAAGGCACCTAATTAAACCACCTTTGTTTAATTTAAATAAGGTGAACACTCTTTTGAGCAAGTGGTAGTAGACTTGGGGTATAATGTAATCAAGATAGATAAATCAATTATAACCCAACCAAAGGATAAAATAAGGATGGTTGAAGATAGTTTGGGGTGGTCTAAGTCATCTCCAATACATACCCAAATAACTCAAGAAGCTTTGACTCAGGCTGTAGTCCATAGAACATCTCCAACACAATAGACATCATAAGGACATGGGTAGCAATAAAAGAGTCATTTCATTCCCCAAGTCAAACAAGCTATAAATAATGCTCTTTATCTTAAGATGAAACCTAAGTTAGTAATTTTCCATTAATTATTGTAGATTACATAAATAATTCAAATGATATTATTCCTACGTGGGATGCTATACTCATTCTAGGGTAGAAAGATATCCTTCAACAAGAGCTCCATAAGATTTCACCCATGAATAAGAAAGCTAATAAGGTAAGTGATATTTATGTTAATGATAGTCAACCTAATGAAATATATACTCCTAAATTAGTTAATACACCTCCATTATACTTATCAATCATAATAACATATGCACTTAATCATAATTTCATGATAGATAGTTGTGTTTCTACTTCAGTCATGCCAAAAGCCAAGCTGATAAGTTAGAGCTCAAGTATGAACCCAATTAAAAGGGAGTTTTGTAATTAGATGGGTCTCCTACAAAAAATATAGGTGTCCTTAAATATCTCAATATTTTATTGGCTTCCTACCTCAATTATACAATCTCCCAAGATGTCATGGTAGTTGACCTCCCTCCATATTCTTCCTTATGTCTCTCTAGAGATTTCACTATAAAGGTTGGGGGACATCTTTCTTATGACTAGTCATACATGGTCTTTAGGACTAGATATGGGATAAGGGTTACTATTAGGTCTGAACCTATTTCTAAGTTCCACTTATAATCATAAATACCCAACCTATCCAATGTAAATTACACTTTCTAGATGAATATGAGCATATGAGTGATCAAGAGCCCAAAGAACCACTTGAAGGCATCTTAAATCTACTCTTGGATGAATGGTAAAATGACAACCATGGTTTTGGACCCTACAAGAATATTTAGGAGGTAGGCTTAGGTGTGTACTGCATGCATGAATAAGGAGTTGTTGTACCTAGTTTTATAATCCCAACTCGCAATAATGAAGGCATATGGGCTTTAATTTTTGATGAATCAAGGTTAAATAATGGGAGTGGGGATGGAATGATTCTTGTTTCACCTTATAATTATAGGTACTATTCAAAATTAAGGTTTAAATTCATTTGTACTTCAAAAATTATTGAATATGAAGCCCTCATACATAGGCTATAATGGGAAAAGAGAAGAATCAAACTTTTTCAAGTGAAAGGGGATAATGAGCTAGTGGTGCAGTACGTGAGAGGTGTTAGTGAAATAAATAATACTATTTTGAAGGCCTAAAAGCATTTAGTTTTGAATCTCTTAGAGGACTTATTATGAATCTCAATTCACACCCTTGGAGAGTGTTCTTCAGAATCTCTCCAATTGAGCCTATAAAATTGGGACAACTCTAGGTTCTGGGTCACCTATATTATGCTTAAACCTCTAGAGTAGGATTAATTCCTCTTTTATTCTCACCTAAGACTAAAAATAAGCCTAATTATTCATGAGAAAATGGTTATAAAGAGAGTAAGGTCTCTTAATAAAGTTAAGAAGGTGATGTACCATACTTAAGAGGGAAACTCCCATAAGCTCAAACCCACACTAGATCAATAGAGGATGATGCTAGATTACACAACCTTAAGATCAAGCTAATTTTAATAAGTATTTCATATAAAAGGTTTAGGATAGAACAATAATCTAGACATACAAATAACATTGACAATTCCATAAACAAAGTCAAAAAGAAGGACCATGAATAATAAAGATTCTCCTTCACATAATACCATAGTGCACAACTTGCCAAACCTAGATTCAAGGCAAAAGATAGGCAAATAAAGTATTATTGCATTAAGAGGTAGTTCTTACAAATGCTTAATAGGGTCAATCCTAATTAAGATGAGTATACTTTGTAGTATCTCAAAGAATGTCCCATCTCTCAGAAAGATAAAAAAAGTCTAAAATTTAAGAACCCCTTACAAAATGGAAAGAAAGGGTTAATATAGCAGAAGAGGGGAGAGGAGAGAGAAAAGGGGGAATAATTTATTCATGATAATAAATGAGCTGTCATCTCTAAGAGATGTTTCACCAAGATTTTGATCTAATTAAAACAAGTTAATATGAGCAAGATATTCATGATTTTCCCCCAAATAGCCTTCAAGTCATTCTATTTTTAGTAGGCTACACTATAAGACAAGTGTTTACCAAAAGTGGAAAGTCATGATCCAACTAGAAGTGAATGCTCCAACTACTTTCCAAATCCCCAAGTTTTAATCTATTGATCCTCCACTAGATCTCATCAAGAGGATAAAATCTTTATATCTACCAGGGACATGTCATGCCTATTTTGAATGGGTGTTTGTTGAGGGAATGGCTTGGGATGATCTCCTCATTAATCATATATCTCCTTTGTGCCTTGGATCCTAGATCAAGATAACTATGGGTGAAAACCAATCTAAGGATATTGGTTTTCCTATAGTTTTACATATAGAGGGTAGTCTCTTCAATACCAGGTCTTATTTAAGTCCACATTCAGCTCCTTTCCTTTACTTTTTCCACTAACTCAAGTCAAGATTAGGTTTGGGTCCTTTGGAACTACTTGCTAAGTCAGGTCCATTTTCCTTGATTGACTTTCATCGAACATCTTAGATCATCTTCTTTGCTACTAGTTATCAAAACTACCTTGGATTATTGGCCCTTTTGACTTTATTTTTATCTATTAGATTTGAGATCTAATTAAATGTGGACCATATATCTTTAAGACCCATTTATTTGAGCTCAATATCTCATTAGTTTTTGATATTCACTAACCATTTGAATTGCTTTGAGCTCCTGCATGCTTGACACTTATCAGCTGCATGTTCATCCTTAGGTTCCCATCAAGGATTTTGGATTCAAATGGTCACTTTTTGGGTCTTACAAATGATGTTTTCATGGACATTTATCATTTTGTGACCAATTTTATAATTTTATAACTTGAAGCATAGAGATCACTGGGGTACCAAACTTGTAATACACTATTTAGGACCCAATGTTAAAAGTAACAAACCCTTTTAATCCACTATCCATTCATGATTTCCACATGCTTATGTAAAAATTTAAAGTTGACTGGTTCATGTGATCCTACATGTCATCTTGATAATGGTTTGGCCTAATATGGCTAAGTATGAAAACTTAAAAAATTTTGTGTTAGGAGCCATCTTTTCCCATGTGTATCTCTCATTGTATTGTAGTTCATGAGCTAAAACTTGTCATATATGAAATAGACTCCAAAATGAATAGAACCATATAATTATTTCTTCCTAATACTATCAGATGTGCAAGATATGACATCATCAACATGCTCACTCTATTCTACTTGGAGCTTTTAAAAATTGGTGAAGTATGGAAGCTTAGCAAATTTTACATTAGGAGACCACTTTAAACCCTTAGATCTTCTATTATGCTTAGGTGAGTGAGATAAATCTTGGCACATGGTAACCTGGGACTAATGTGAAGAAACTTATGTGACTAATTCTCCTTAACTCATTCACATGTGTGAGATCTAACACCATGAAAATGATTAGTTAGCTTTTCTACCACATGACCAACTATCTAGATAAGCTCTAGATGGTGAGTAGACCAGATGAATATCATGAGCTTCTATGCTTATCTAGGGTACTCCATAGGGTCTCTACAACTTTGGAACAATATTTATAACATGATTAATTACACTTTAAGTGAACCTAAAGTGTTTCAAAAGTTTGTGAGCTTCATGGTCTCTCTGGTCCACTGATTCCATCTAGAGCTCATCTAGCAATTTAGTCAATTGATCAATCCAGAACTCTACCTTAAGACCTTTAGAAATTGAGCACATTCTTGGTATGTGGGAAAAATATGGCCAATGGGACTTCCTAGCATTTGGCTTCCATTCTATATCAAATGATTCCAATCATCATGCAGATCTACCAACTTCCATTAGTGCATATATGACATTGTTGATGGAGTTAAAGGAACTCAAAGATAGTCAAAAATCTAGGTTGTGTGTAGGTCATCTATACCTGATAATGAGGTGAGTTGTCATGTCTTTGATAATGATAATTATATTTCTTGTTTTCTAATGCATGAGGTAGAATTATGTCATAAAAATCAAGGTAGACTATATCATTAGTTTGGTGATCAAATTATCTAGCTAAAAACTAAAAAATTACTAAAAGGATTGGTTACATTGGAGAGTATCTTCAATGAATATGATTAGTTAATAAAGGAAAATTTGATTATCTCAATCAAAGAAGAACACTATGAGAAAGTAGTTATTTTCAAAGCCAAGTTGCTAAAGTTGGCAAAATTGAACACTAAGGAAGAGAGAGATGACTTTATATCCCTATTTTATGTGTTTGAAGATGTATTTTCATGGGGATAACATTATTTAAAAGTTTTTTACCCCAAATTATTCCAACACACAATAGATTTTGAGGATAATTCAAAATTGGTGAGACAAAAGCAAAGACCGGTCAACCCTAAGGTTAAAGAGCTCATGAGAAGGGAATTGACTAAACTGATTGAATTTAAGATCATATTCCCTATTAGCATTCCTCATAGGTGGAAAACCTTGTGACTTTGAGTAAGAATAATGGAGAGATAGACCTATGTGTTTATTTTATATACCTTAATAAGGTGTCTTTGAGGGACCATTATCCACTACCATCCATGGATTAGATCCTCCAAATGGTTGTAAAATCTTAGAGGTTCTATTTACTTGATGGATACTCTAGATATAATCAGATATTAGTGAGTGAGGAAGATAAACATAAGACTACCTTCATAATAAAGTGGGGAACCTATGCATACATAAAAATTCCCTTTGGATTATCCAATATAGGGGAAACTTTCCAAAGGTAAATGGATGTTGCCTTTCAATGGCTCATTAATCTTGATGAAATCACTATATTTTCAAAGGACCCTAAAGATCACATGGCACACTTGAGGTTAGTATTTGATAGGTGTAGGTAGTGTGGAGTTTCTTTAAACCCTAATAAATTTATCTTTGTAATCGATAAGGTTAGATTGTTAGGACATGTTATGTCAAAGGATGGCCTCTCCATTGACCTTGAGAGGATTGAAGCAATCCTAGCCTTATCCCTACCCAAGCACAAAAAATATTTGTAGAGTTTTTTGGGAAAGATCAACTTCATAAGGAGGTTCATTTAAGGATTTACAAAGTTTTTGAAGACACTTACTCATATGATTAAGAATCACAAGGAGTTCACATGGATAAAGGAAGTAAAGAGGAGATTTGAGGCCATCAATCAGGCCATCTCTCAATCCCCCACCTTTCTTAAACCTAACTTTAGTAAATATTTCTTCATGTATTCATTCTCCATATTTGATACCATTTATACTATGCTCATACAACATAATGATGGAGGGATAGAACAACCGATTACTTTCTTTAGTCAAGCCTTAGAAGGATATGAAGAAATGTATACATTTATGGAAAAACATTTCCTTTTTATTATGAGAGGATTGAAAAAGTTTAGACACATGGTGTCTAACAAATTTTTTATAATGATGGTAGTGTACCCAAGCATAAAGGAGTTCATACTTAACAAATATTTAAATGAGAAGAGAGTTTGATGGGTGACAAAGTGTATAGAGTATAACATTGAAGTAGGAGTCACCAAGCTAATTAGAGGTAGAGGGATTTTTGAACACCTTGTATCATAGGTTAAATAAGATAAATGCATATTGTTGGTAGTGGATGATAGTCAACAAGAAACTATAAACACAACTCCTCTTAGTTGGATCAATGATGTGGTCAAGTTTCTCCAAAAAGGCCAATGTCTTATGGGATTAGATAGGACCAAAATAAGACACTTTAGGCTACAAACCATACCTTATATCTTGGTAGATGGATTTATCTTCAATAAGGATATAAGAGGTATGATTTTAAGCTATGTTGAATCAAGCTAGATTGACAATTTACTTGAGAAGTTTCATGATGGGCCTGTAAGTTGGAATTTTGCTGCCATGATCATAGATTCCAATATCATTAGAGTAGGTTATTTTTGGCCTACCTTTTTTAGAGACTCAGATGCTTGGGTTAATAATTGTTCAAAGTGTTCCATGTTCATTGGAAAACAAATATTAACTACCTTACCCTTGTAACCCATCTAAGTTTAGTATCCATTCATGTAATGGGGATTAGAATTCATAAGCATGATCCATCCCCATTATAGTTCTTGGAAAAAGTGGTTCCTAATAACCACTGACTAATTCATAATGTGGGTGGAGGTAGATGCACTTAAAGAAGCCAATGAAAACTCAATATTAGAGTTTTATGATAGTCTTATGACCAAGTTTGGTGTATCTTCAATAATCATATCATATAATGTCATGGCCTTTAGTAGTGATAAGGTATGTGAATGGGATCCTATCCATGGAATATATCTCAAGGCTCCCTCCAACTATTACCCATAGGACAATGGGCTAGCAGATTCCAAAAATAAAAACTTGATAAGGATAATTAAGAGGACCATAGAGGAAAGTCAAAGGGAATGGTACACAAATTTTAATATTACCTTATGGATAGATAGAGTCACCCTAAGAGGTATAATGGACACTCGCCTTACCTCCTTGTTTATGGTAGAGAGGCAAGGTTACCTATTTCCATTAAACTGCTAACCTTATAGCTTACTCACCAACTTGAGCTCTTAGAAGATGATGAAATGCAAGTGAGAATGAATGATCTGAGAGAGTAAGAGGAAATAATGGATAGTCCTATGCATGCCATATGGTCTAGTCAATACCAATTTAATAAGTCATTTGATAAAAGAGATTCATCCAAGACCTTTCAATAAGGAGATATAGTGCTCAAGTGGGATGAAGACCATGCTAAGCTAGGGAAAAAAATTGTTGATGCAGGTTTTATGCACACCAAAACCTTAACAAGGTAGCCTCTAATGTTTTAGGATCTCAATAAAGGTAAAATCAACTCCAGGGCATGAGTTGCATGTATGTATTCTATTACAACCTATTGATGGAATAATGGGTAGGGTATATAGGTTGTTGACAAAGTTTTTGGATGGAGGTGTGGTTATTAATAAGGGTAGTGAATCTCTATGTGAGTTGGATGGGTATCTAGTTTCTAATATAGAGTGGGTAAATATAAAAAAAAAACTCAAAAAGGGAGGGAAGGGTAAGTCAAATAATAAATCATCTATGTTTTTCAAGAACTACTCCCATAGATGGTTTCTAAAAGGACAAGTGATCGAAGAACCTATGCCTCTAGCTAGAAGTAATTGCACACATAGTCAAACATAGCTAAAAAGTCTAAGGAAATAAAGATGTAATAAATTCACAAGCCTTAGATAAAGGTTACTCCTTTTAAGGTAATTATTTCACACCCTTAATTAGGAGATTATGACTTGTTCTAGTGAAGTATCTGAGGTAGTTGTTACATGCAAATAAAAAAATACATCCAAGAAAGCACTCATGCACAGTCAAAATTATGAATCAATTTGAACTTGACTATCTTAACCAATATATTTACCAATCTTTCAATAGTTGTTTCACATCTATAAATCAATACATCAATCAAAATAATCAAGAATTCATTCACATATTTTGCAAATTAAATATTATTCAAACATACAACCAATGAAAGTAATAACTAATTACATACAAATTGGAAAAAAAATACACAAACACATTCATTGATGATCAAAACTGATGTTTCTCTTTTATTAAAAAATTCTTTGACAAACAAATCTAAGTTGGATTAAAATTATTTATATAGACTTAGGAAAGGGGTCAACATATCCTCCAAGTTCATATAAGGTCATTACATGTGATAGTTAGAACATGAGTTTTAACTGTGGTCTAAAACCATATAAGATTTTACTTATAGTTATTAGTTTAAATTAGCCTTTGCCATAGCTATGAAAAGTGTGCACATGTATAAAGATAGTGGCAATTTTTTACAATTATAGTTTGAACTATATGCAAACTAAAAATAGATGTAGTATTAACCATAACTATACATGCCTCCTTTTATAGGTTATTATAATAACCTGTTGATCTTTCAAATTAACTTCCTTAAAATAGAACTCTAACATATGCATGAAGGACCAAAATCACATTCCTAATGTTTTAGAACTAGTGACATTACTATTAGTCATGACTAATCTATACTATGAATTGCATGTTCACCTATGCATTTTATAGAATATAGATATTCAGTTTTATATTTTCTATTTAAATTAAAACATGCATGTTCATACTCCAGCTTAACTATGAGACTCGATGTTTATTGATACATATATCTCAAGTGTCCAAAGATCTACGTATTTGGTCCATAATGGCTTACTAATTTTCAAAATGTGACATATATCATTACCTAATTGAGTCCAAGATCTTTGAAAAATTCACCTAGGACTCATACCATCAATATTTATGTATTGGATTAATGTGATTCATTGGATTTTAGTGATTTCAGCTCATTGACTCATATGTGCTTGACATTTGTCATTCCCTATTTTTCTCTACTTCATATGTGTACAGATTGGTAGCTGCTCAAGGATCCTAAGCTCTATGTACTGAGGTCCTTTTTTGTTCTCATGGGTCATTGGATCTATGTACTAGGCTCTTCTAATGGTGGCACTTGTCACTCTTGTGGAGCTTTGAAATTTCAAGATTCTCTCACATCATTCGATCAAATGGGTCTGAGTAGATGTGTACCATAAGATCTTGGCTTAAACCTTTTGACTTATACTTTGATCATGTAGGTATGCCACTTGGTAACTCTATATTTAATATAAGACCTTTTGAAAAGTCTTCATTGATCTCACACCATTGTATCAACTATATAGATCAACATGAACCATCAATCTAGTGGGTCTACTTAACATTTGAATCCAAATGATTAATTTATGAGTTTAAATTTGACATTTGTGCGACCATCAAATTATGTCCTAAAGATTATCAATGATGTCTATGTGTTTATCAATTCTAATTCCATAAATTATCCCTTATTGAGGTTAAATTTCTTAAGGTGTGGAGCCTAAAAGCTTCACCAAGGAGCGTATTACCAAAGTTGCAGGTTTACATAGTCACCGGCGTCGGTCAGGAGTGACTGACATTAGTCAGGAGCAGTTGAAGAGATGCCGACGTCGGTAGGGATCGGCCGACGTCGGTCAGGTGCAAGTAGGTAGGAACTGGCATCGGTTACCTGTGTATCCAAAAAGTGATTTTCAAGGATAGAACCGAGTGTTTGCATGATGAGATTAAGTTGTAGTCTTAAGTTCGCATCTCTATTATTAACAAGACTATTTTTAGAGCCCTTGTTCAAGAGGCTTAACTGTTGGTTTTAAGTGCATGTTCAAGTTTCCTAATTCTATATGTAGGAAAGATCTTCTTAGCTTATATGTAGTAGTTCATTGTATGTGAATGTTGAAGAACAGTACAAAATTGTATAGGTGAATCAATCCAGGTTGTTGGAATTGATTGTACTTGAGAGAGAGAGCTCTTGAGGGAAAGAGATCTAGAGAGAGATCTGTACATCTGAGAGAGGTGTGGAAGAAAGAATTTTCTTCAATTTTATTCCTTCTGTAAAGAGTTTAATATAAGTTTTCAGGGTGGTTTCTTGTATCTCTTGTTCTTTGCTATTTATCATTCTATTTACTTATCTATCTGATTTAATTTTGTGGTTTATTGCTTTTAGAAGTGTAATCAAATTGTTGGTTGATCCCCTACAAGTGGTATCAGAGCTTGGTTGCAGGTTTAGAGCTTGATATCCTATCAAATGGTATCAGAGCAAGGTTAGACATTCTCAGAGTGAGCTTGACTAATAGGTGGTTCAGATCTATTAAGTGTTGTTGATTACAGGTTACTCACAGGGGTTGTTGTTTGAGTGGGATTATATCAAGGTAGAAGAATGGATAAATTCAGACATAGGTGTAGCACCACAGGGAGTGTGGTGGGTTGTCTTCGAGTGGGAGCTTGAAGAGGAATACAAGCTAGGATGTAGATTAGATAGAGTACTGGTATGGGTACAGGTGCAGCTCTTTATCTCCAAGTGGGAGATTGTTAGGGTGTGGAGCTAAAAGCTTCACCTTGTTGCGAATAAAAGGAGGAGGTTTTTTGCAGCTCGACAGTCACCAGTGTCAGCAGGCCACAACCGACATCGATTAGGGGAAACACAGAGGAAACTGGCATTAGCAAGAGATCAGCTGGCGTCAGTCACCTTCAGTCAGGCAGGGACCAACGTCGGTCACCTGTGGTAGTCAGAACTGCTGTTGACGAATAGTTAATTAAGTGAATGTGGAGTTTGCATGATAAAGACCAGTTTGAGTCTTTGAGCTGCCCATCTAATTAAGTGTATGAATGAGATCTATATAATAGACTCATGGGATGTATTGTTAAGTGTTGAACTTGTAGAACCCAAGTGTGGATCTTAGAGAGTTCTTCCCATGGTGGAATCAAGTAGGATTCCCCATGTATGTAGGATCAGGTTTGATATGCAGGGTGTTGCAGGATCATGGAGGAGATCTACATGTGATAAGTAAGATCAGGTTGGTCTATAGGGAGATGTGTGAATGCGAGGGTCAGACAGAGATCGGTGGATTGGCTAGGATCCAAGGTGATAGCAATACATCAGGATCAGGATCATGGTGAGATCTACTTGGAGTACCGGTTCGTACTTGATTATACCGAATGTACAATGAGGTGAACAACAACATGTGTTAGCTGTGTGTTGTGACCTATGAGAGAAGATTACTCTGGAGGGAAGATTACTAGGATCCCTTGAGGAAGAAGCCTCATAGAGGTGGAAGAAGAGTGTGATCTCTTTATTATAATTTCCTTTGTAATGAGTTGAATACAATTGTGTGTTGCCTCTTAGTTTCTATGTTATTTCTCATTGATAGTTATTTGTTCTTTTGGGTATTTCTGCATGTTTAAGTTGCTTATACATTGGTAATCATGTGTGCTCTTAAATCTGACAAGTCATGTCAGAACTTTGGGAAACTTTGGTCTGACATGACTTGTCAAATTTAAGAGCACACATGATTACCAATGTATACGCAACTTAAACATGCGAAAATACCAGAAGAATAAATAACTATCAATGAGAAATAACACAAAAATTGAGAGGCAACACATAATTGTATTCAACTCATTACAATAAAGAGATCACACTCTTCTTCCACCTCTGTGAGGCTTCCTCCTCAAGGGCTCCCAATAATCTTCCCTCCAGAGTAATCTTCTCTCATAGGTCACAACACACAGCTAACACATGTTGTTCACCTCATTGTACATCTGGTATAATCGAGTATGAACCGGTACTCCAAGTAGATCTCACCATGATCTTGCTCTTGATGTATTACTGTCACCTTGGATCCTGACCAATCCACTGATCTCTATCTGACCCTCACATTCACACATCTCCCTGCAGACCAACCTGATCTTACTTATCACATGTAGATCTCCTCCATGATCCTGCAACACCCTTCATATCAAACCTGATCCTACATACATGGGGAATCCTACTTGATTCCACCATGGGAAGAACTCTCCAAGCTCCACACTTGGGTTCTACAAGTTCAACACTTAAAAATACAGCCCATGAGTATATTATATAGATCTCATGCATACACTTAATTAGACGGGCGGCTCAAAGACTCGAACTGGTCTTTATCATGCAAACTCCACGTTCACTTAACTGACTGTTCATCAAAAGTAGTTCTGACTACCACAGGCGATCGACGTTGGTTCCTACCTGACTGGAGGTGATTGACGTTGGCCGATCTCCTGCTGATGCTGGTTTCCTCTGTGCTTCCCCTGACCGACGTCGGTTGTGGCCTACCGACACTGGTGACTGTCAAGCCGCAAAAAACCTCCTCCTTCTGTTTGCAACACCCCTAACAAAATTTCATGTTCATGTGACCATCAAATGACATCCTCATGACTGTCAAATGATGTCCTCATGACCGTCAAATGATGTCCACATGATTGTCAAATTTAATTTCATCAACTTGACACGTGTCATTTCTTTAGGATTCCCTGCTCCTAGAAACATAAGCAAAAAATGACTTAGAATAGCACTTTTGGAAATATGTATAAAGGACCCTACATGAATATTCTAGCTTAAGGTCATAGTATTAGTAACATATGATTTGGACCTGGGTCAAGAATATATGAAGGAACTCTTATGTTTAACCATGATGACTTAGTATAGAAAAAATATGATTGGGACCTTTGGCTAAAATATTAAATCAAGATCAAGACATAATTAAAATGTTCTTTAAATAAGGGTACCGCTTGGTAATATGGTATTGGTCTTGGGGTAATTGTTATGGGGAGAATTATTTTGGGAGAATTGTGCAAAGGAATTGTTTTAGGATTTCTATGTGGGGGAACCTAAATTTCATCAAACAAAATGCCTAAGACACAAAATACAAAGAAATTTCATTGGTAGAATTGTTTTAGATAAAATGTCTATAAAAATTCTCCTAAAGACTCAAATCTTTTGGACAAAATGTCTGAAGGAATGCTTGAAGGGATGGTCACAAAAGGGCTAAAGGGTATGATGTTTTGGACAAAATGTTTAAAGGAATTGGATGAAGGGTAGAAGGCCTAGGACAAAAGTCTTAAAGGGTATGTCTAGAAGACTAAGGGTCATTACAAAAGTCCTAAAGGGTAACCATATAAGTTTTGAAGGGAACTTTTAAAAGGCCAGAGGGCATGTCCATAAAGTTTGAAGGAATATGTGTCCTTGATAAAAAATTTGAAGGGTAAGTTAGAGGGTAAAAAGGCCTAGGACAAAGTAACAAATGGTAAGTGGCCACTTCAAAAATCCCAAAGAGTGTTTTTAAAAATGTCTGAAGGGTCGATTTAGAAGGTTTGAAGGACATGTTCCCTTGGGGGAATTGTTTTGGGTCTATTGAACAAAATGTTTGAGACATAAAGTCTGAAGGAATTGGCTTGGGGAAAAAGTCTAAAGGATAAGTTCATAGGGAAAAAATTGATTGATACAAAAGTCCTAAATGGCATTTTTAAAAGGGAAAAAGGTCATAATTCATATGATAAAATGATCTAGGATGAAAGTATCAAAGGGTAGTTCCATAGGGCAAAAGACCCACAGACCCAATTCTTTCAGGGGAATTATTTTAGATAGAATTTATACAATAGTTTCCTTTACATAGATAGGTCTGTGACAAAAGTGTTGAAAGATAAACACCTAATAGGATAGAAAAGTTAGTCCATGAAAACATAAGTCTACAATAATTATCTCTAAGTAACAAACTTGATAGAATAAAAGAATTAGTTTATGAAAACACAATACCAATGCCATCTTGCCAAAGTCTAAAAGGCTGAATCATGATATTTTCCTAGAATTTACATAAACACATAAAAGATGGGGATCAAAGTCAAGGACATAGTCTAAAAAAGGTGGGTCCCCATTTCCCTATGGAAAAAGGGGGGTGTTGGGTACAACAAATGGTGACACATAGGGGGAATTCTCCTGAGTATTCAACAACTCAGAACTCTAGTTTGTAATCTCAAATCAATCATAAAGTGTGCCATATAAGAATAATCAAATTATAAATATGAAAGAGACTCATAATTTAGTTCACACAATATACTTTCCTTTTATAAGTTATTAGATATGTGTGTGCCAAGCATGTAGTTTATTTAACCCCTGTTGTGATGAGTTTTTCAAAGGATTTGATGGGGATATAGGTTTCATTCTAGTATTTGTTAAAGCTCAAAAATAAGGGAAGCTTAGGCATTTCTCTTCTTCCAACTAGGCATCTATATCCCCAAAACATATACCTTGGGATCTTTCTCTTCTCATTCTATTATTTTATTTTGATCATGATGCATGGTACATGTTATTTTATCATGTGAGACTTTTGAATTTATATATATTTTCTTTGGCTCTTTTGAATCCATTAGTTCTTTCTTATTTTTTTTCTTTCACTCTTATTTTGTTCTTGAATAGAAAAGAGAATAGCTAGAACCCCAGTGAGCTAGTATAATTATAAAACAAATCATTACTAGAACATCCTTGATAACTACACCTATACCCAAAATTATCACTTCCAATAGGTATTTAATGTGATAAGTGTATTTGATCCAATAAATCAATAAAATTTCTAAATTTGTATGAAGTAATCTGATAGAAACTTCCACATGCCTGGTAAAATTATTCAATTGTGACACCATTTAGAATAATCCATGATTACTTACCTTCATATTAAAGACTCAAAAACATAGAAATACACCTAATTTGTAAACTAGTCCCAAAAGAATTCAAGATTTTAATTTTCCCCTTTTCTACAAGTCATAAACTTAGTTGGTTTGGATTTTAACCTGGTTATAGTCAGATCAAACACAATTATGATCTCCAAATAAATCAAAGAATAACTACTCTAAGAAAGCATTGAAATCTAATCTAGAAAACATGAAATCTAATCTATGAAAGCAAAATACTAAAATCAAGAAATATTAATCTAGAAATTATGAAACTAGTCTATGAAATCAATAAATATAATCTATGAAAGAAAAAAATCTAATCTAATCCTAAAACTACATTCATATGTCTCTTAATACTTAGTAACATCAGCCAATGGTACAACTCTAAAGTAGTGCTTCAAGAACTATCTGTTAACTAGATATGTAAGCTCATTGCCTTGGAGGTCCTTCAAAAAAAATGCCTTATTATCCATGATCTATAAAATATGGTATGGTCCAATCTATAGTGGGGCAAACTTATCATGTTGTCCTTTCTTCTCATAGGATTTATCCCAAAGTAGCACTAGATCTAAAATATTGAACACAATGACTTTCGATCTCTTATCAAACCACATCTTAACCATGTCCCAGTGTTTTTAAAATGTTTTCAAGGCCTCAATTCTTGAATCTTCCATTTCTATTATGTGAAACAAACTTGATTATAATTATTGCTCAGTTTTATGTAGTCCTACAAGAACTGATAGGTGGTAACCTCAACATAATTGGGAATACATGCTTGCATCCATACACTAATAGATAGGGTGAAACTTTAAGGTCTTGCTTATGTCTAGTATGATCTGCTTGAAGAGCATAATTTAATAAATTATGCTAGTCCCTAGGCTTGTCTCTAGCTAACTTCTTAATTACACTGATCAAATTTTTGTTCATTCATTCTGCCAGTCTATTTACCTAAAGTTAATGGCTAGAAGCTAACTTGATAATGATTTGGTTGTTGTTGTGTATAATAATTACCTAATGATTTCCATATTCACTAAATTTATTAAACATTAATTATCAACCTTGAGTGCGTAAGCTTTTCAAGAGTGTTAACACTATATATGCATTACTGATTCAAAAATCAACATGCTTTTCTAGTGCAATATAATAAATTTATGCTAAATTTACCAAATAGATATATTATGAAATTGCTATGATAGAATTATAGAACTATTCCACACTTATGTATCACATGTGCATCACACTTATATAATCAAACTTAATATTAAAATCAACTTACATCACACGCTAATAATTATATAAGGTTAGGATCTTCATAAAATATCATTTTGAGGGGGGCCTTCCTCATTTAGAACTAAGCTCCAATCCTTTTTTGAGAGAATTTAAAAACTTCTTACAAATTCAACTTTCTCATTACTCAATTCTAGATACAAAGGATATAGTAAAAACTTTTGCTATTATTTCCTCAAAATTATCTAACTCCTAATCTGATCTAGGTTCTACCTTTAAATATAAAAAGTAGTTTATTAACTCTTTACCAAAAACACCAAACTAGGAAGGAATACAAATATTTATAAACTACCCCTGTCAACCTTTAAGTAATTAGTAACAAAAGTTACTTGTTTTAGGTTTGATTGGGTTAGAGACAAGGCATACTATTTTGATATTTTATTTCCTTTTGTCTTTTCTCATTATCCATGCCTTTACCATCCTTGGTAGCACATCCAATCTCTCTTTGCATATAGGGAATCTGTACAACAATTATAAATCTTCCCAATCATTCATTTAGTTTCCCAAGACAGATGGATGTGTCTACAAGGTCTCCTCAATAATGACTCTACTTTACATAGTGGTTGTAGGCACTCTTCAATATCTATAGGCAACTTGTAGGTGAAACCTTCAGTTGTTGTAGATATTCTAAAATGGTCATAGGAAATCTATAGGTGGAGCTTATAGTTTATATGGGCACTCTATAGTGGATACAAGTAATCTATAGGTGAAGCCTATATTTGATGTGGGTATTCTGCAATGGCTATAAGCAACCTATAGGTGAATCCTACAATTGTTATAGGTAATCTACAATGGCTATAGGCAACCTGTAGGTGAATCCCATAGTTACTATGAGTAGCCTGTAGAAGTAATGGCTCTAGCAAGAATCTGTAGCTTTACATGACCCTTCAAATGCTTGTCAGATAAAGTCATACCAATATACTTAAATCAAGGGAAAACATCAATAATTCATAACATAACACACACACACACACACACACACACACACACACACACACACACACACACACACACACACACACACACACACACACACACTCACACACACACACACACACACACACACACACACACACACACACACACACACACACACACACACACACACACACACACACACACATGCATGCACACACGCATGCACACACATGCGCACGCGCACACACACACACACATAAACACATGCTATGAGTAGCCTGTAGAAGCTATGGCTTTAGCAAGAATCTGTAGCTTTACTTGACCCTTCAAATGCTTGTTAGATAAAGTCATACCACTATAATTCAATCAAGGAAAAACATCAATAATTCATAACATAACACACACACACACACACACACACACATAATTGAACATACAAAATCATAACTTCATTCATTCATTTGCATTAGTGATGAATAGTTATGAGATTTACATGGTAAAAGACATAGACTAATCATGGATGAGGCAATAATAGAATGTAATTGGTGGCCTCAACACACCCCTTAATTAATCTCTTACTCAACCTTGAGCAAGTCCTGGTTGCATTTTAAAACCAATTTTTTTTCTAAAGTCCACGGCCTTAAGGTAGCCTGCCCATTCAAAGATGTAAAAACCTTTAACATTCTCAATGTCACTCCATCTTTTATTCTCTTTCTTCCTATCAGTTGGAACATTTCTCTCTTAGTCAGGAATTGGGAACTAGAATATAGGGGGTTGAAAAATCAAACCCAACCATTTTAATCTCCACTTTATAACAAGTTCAATATACAAATATACCTTATGGATGGCCTCCCTAAGGTTTTAAGGGGAGTATGGTTCCTTTATTTTCAAGGCATCTAAGAGATCTGCCCATCTGTGAGAATAACCAACAAAAAATTTCTTACCATCTCCTTCTATAAGACCCAAATAATAATTTTGGACTTCTACCTACTTTTTGGCAATGCATTCTTGAGGAGTGTTTTTATTCATAAAGGATATCCATTCATTTATCACAACATCTAAATCCCTTACTTCACTCTTAATCATCAAGGTATCTTCTTTTTCTTTTTCTTGATATCCTTCCATTTGTTTTCCTCTTCCAATTTCATTTAAAACATATGAAGAAAAGGCATTTAATAGAACATCCCCCAAATAGATGTTGGGATTCCATTCTGTATCACTAAGAACAACATATTGGTGAATGTAGAATTCACTTAGATGGGCATGAAGATTAGGATCAACATATTTATACTCTTCAAAGAAAGATTTTGGGTCACATACCATATAATATTCATTATTATAAATCCTATCATTCTTGAATTTCAACCATTTTTCTTCCAAGTACATGGCATATACCCTAGAAGGTAGTCTGTACTCCATTAGCATTTCATTAGTTTCATGTATTTTACCAATCTTTTCCTTTAGATAATTGATCCTAATTATAGAAAATTCTAATTTTTATTATAATTCATCATGTTGTTCTTTTGATTCAACATAACCCTTGAATCTCTACACCAATTATTTGTGGTAAGCTTCATTATTACTAAATTTTTCCTTTAGAAAAATCAAAATATCATCAATGCCTACTAGAGTAGTGGCTAAAAAATCCACATTAATGACTTATTATACAATAGGTGTTGGTGTAGTGGGCAAGGGAGAAGGAAATCTTTGATAGAAGGGTACCAAATCTAGAGCATCCTCTGCTATAGGGGCTTTTGTGACCAAGGTGGATGAAGATGTTGTAGGTTCCTCCATGAATGCATCTATAGGTTCTTCCACTATCTTCTCTTTGTCTCTAGAGAGGTTTACAAATTATGCTACTCCTAGAAGCGTTTCAATAAATCATTTTCCTTTTAGTTTTGTTATCTCATTTTTGAGTCTATATATTTCTTCCATAGTCTGTTTTAATGTTTGAAACTCCTGATCATGTAAATTTTTTGCTTGTTATTTTCCTTTTTTCATAACCTCTTCTTTAATCAATTATTCTTCTCCTTTTTCTATAACCTTTCTCAATTCCTCCTCTATGTATCAAATTTTTCTAAGGAGATCAATGTCCTCCTCAGTGAATCTGGATGGAAGATGTGACCATTCTTCTTTTGCTTTAGCAGATCCTTCATCAATGGACCATTCTTCTATTTCAAATCCATTACAAGTTTTCTAAGCCTAAGATCTTACCTTGGTTCTTCATCATTTCTAATATCTATGGTTAAGGAGGCTGAAGAGGTCTTTTATTTCTTCATCCTTTGAGATCTCCTAAAAGGAGGTCTCCTTATTTTTGACACCATGGGTTTCTTCCCTTTAGATTTAAATTTCCTTGCAGGAGGGGTGACTAATGAAATTTGTTCTTCTTATGCATAAATTGATATGGGAACTTCTTCTTGTCTAACAAGAGACAATGTGGAGGAATCAACCTAAGGTGAGGATATAATGGGAGAAGTGCCATGCTACTATGGGATTTCCTCCTCTATATTAGAAGGGGATAAGACTATTCTTCTCCTCTTATTCTTTCCTATAGTAGTCTTAAATGGATATTTAGTGGCTATGGGATGACCAGTAGCACTAGCACCTACAACATCTTCCTAAATAGTTTTTCAGGGATGCTCCTCAAGAGATTCCCTTTCGATAATGCCCTCTTTTTATTGGGGTGTAATATTTTCTAGGGCAAAAAATTTCTCCCAAATGAGGTAAGGTCTGATAGAAGCTATTTCTTATTTAATTATGAGCCATATGATGTAGTGGTGAGATAGGGTTGTTTAAGTGCCCTTTTGATATTCTTTGGACATTCTTTTTAAGATATTCCATATGAAATTAGGAACATTAATGACTCTATTATATCTTAAATGATTTAAAAATTTGAACTAGAGAGTGTAAATGAGGGAATACCTTTCCTTATAGGTCATGTACTTGATAATATATGATACTATTTCTCTTCATTATATAGTTAGACTAAGTCTTTGCACACCTCTCTTATTTAATACCAATCTTTCATCTTCTTGATAGAACTGTTGCCTATCCTCTTACCCATTAGGTATATCTTTCCAATTTTTCCCCATGCTTAATAGCCTAGTTGCTTAGCTCACCAAAGTCTCAGTAACTAAAAATGTGATGCAACATACAGTGGCTTGGTTTCCATCAAAATAACCTATAAATGCCCTGCCAAGAGGTCCTAAAAACTATTACAACCATTCAAAATAGGTAGTCCAACCAGCTCTATCAAAGACATCCCAAATGGCTTGGTGTCCCCATAAGTCCCTATGGTTTGAGGAATCTCTCCACATGACTGACCCTCCCATTTTAACTTTTTTATTAGTCCCTTCAATCAATAGTCAATTACACACTCTTCAAGCTTATGGAAATCTACCTGCAGTAGGTTTTAGGTCTAAAATGATGAAATATGGGGTTTATAGGTTGTAGGGTTTGGTTTAAAAATGGTGAGTGTGAGGTTTGAAGGTTCTCATGGTTCATGAGGTTTAACTCATAACATCTCCCCCCACTTGAGATGTCACATGTCCTCAAGTGATGTGGATAGAGTAAGAAGTACCGGATGAGATAGGTCATTATGAGGAATAGTGTGGGTTTAGTAGTGATGTGATAGACTTTTTAATGAATGATTAAAGTCATAATTAAATATGATTCATTAATACTATATGATTAAATTAGAATAATTAATGGCATTTTCAATGATGAAAGATATGGTGTACCTTGAAATAACAATGTTCTAGATATGATACTTGGGCAGTTGCACATGTGTTGGCATGCAAAAATTTGCATGGAAATAATTAATGGTGCAATGATTGGGTTGGTAGTTAGAGATAGAATGAAGTGGACCCTTTGTGAAGTGATTGGGAGATCACCAATTGGTAGGCATTAATGATGCCTATAATGCATGTGCATGTGATGTAGGATAAGCTGTATGGAATATGTGTCTTGGACTTGGAGTATAAATGATTGTTGTTGTACCATAAGGTGGAAATTGAAAAATTTAGTACTCCAAGTAATGGTTGGAAGATCTTAAGTAGGTAGCTAAGGGAAATAATGGCTAGTGATCTTCATCTAGATGAACTAGCTGATAGGAGTTTGGATGCTACATATGCCATATATGTTTTATGCCTAGACTTGGTTGTCATAATCAAAAGGGTCTTAAACATGGAACCAAACTATAAATGAATCATGAGTGTCCCTGTAGGTAAAAATTCTAGTCTACAACATTTTCTCATGGAAATGGAAGTTGTATGCTTTATTGTGGCTCTATAACTTGATATTCAAGTGTAAATTTAGCAATAGATATGACATGTGTTGCCTTAATCTTCCTGCATTCATCTATGATTTTTTTATGACTTTCATGTAATACCCAAAATACAATATCCAAGCCATCGATGAGAGCTGTAAGAAGATCTATCTTGTATGCTCTATAGAAAGGTGAAAATAGGCATAAGAGGGTAACTGTAGTAGCTACAAAGGTGTCTGTAGTAAGATACAAAGTGATGGCCAATTGTGTAGAAGGTGGCCATAGCAACTTAATGAATGCTCATAGAATCTTAAAAAACATGTGAGTAGATGGGATTTAAGGAATTACCTTATCTCTACTTCCATCTTCACATTCCCATTTTTAGTTATTTTTGTTTTTACCCCTAAATAGCTAGCAATATGGTTTTCTATTTATACCTTTTTTGATAGATCTAGGTAGCCAACATGTTATTTTTCTATCCAAAAACTACCAATAATGCCTAAAAAAGGGCTTTCATCATTGGATTTTTTTTACTCTAATTTCTATTTATAGTAGAATGTTTATTTAGTGGTCCTAGCCAAGTCACCTAGAAATGTGACTTTTCAAGGACCAGTGGAAGGTCTCATTCATCATGCTAGAAGAGGGAAAGGATGTCCTCCTCTCCTTCAAATAAGTGTAGATTGGTACTCTCATTATCTGGTGGGGTAACCTACCAAACTAAGACATCATTGTATCCATCTTGTAACTATTATTGTACATAACTAGTAAATTCTTCTTGAGTAAGTGGATTCTTGTACAACTTGAGTCTGTGACCATTGGCTAGTAGATAGAAGCTTACTTGATCAATGGTTTAGATTTGAACTTATCCATTATCAAAAGCATGCTCAATATCAAAAGGACCAAGCCATTTGGTTTAGAGTTTACCCATGTGGTCCTTGTATTTGGAGTAAAAAATAAGGTCCCAATCTCTAGTATGAAATTGCCTAATCTTAATGCACCTATCATTCCATCCATTTCATTATTATTATATAAGTTATATGATTTGTAATGCTTATTGTCTATATTCATCTAAGGCCTTCAACTATATAAGACTTTCTTTTTAGGATTTAGATATATCCATCCTAAGTTATAATTCTATTCATAAGGTCTTGTGATCAAATTCGATGGGTAAGACAAGTTTATTTCCATAGACCAAATCATATGGAGTGAAGCCTATAGTGGTCTTCCATATGATTCTATAAGCTCACACAACTTTAGGAATCCTAGCCTCCTAATCCTTATGAGACCATCAAAATATCTTCTAACTCCCTATTGTTGACTTCCACCTATCTATTAGACTGTGGATGATATGGAGTTGATTTCTTATGCCTAATATCATATTGATACACTAAGGTAGTAATTAAATTAGTAGTGATTAGGGTCCCTGATCAGTGACTATTTCAAGTGGCACACAATATCGAGTAAGTATTTATTCATAGAGGAAAACATCCACCTTCTCATCCCTACCATGTGTAAGAGCCTTGACTTCCACCCATTTATTGACATAGTTAGTACCGACAAGGATGTACACTTTGTTATTGGATTTGAGATCAAAAGGTCCTAAAAATTCTAGGCCTCACTTTTTAAAATGTTCAAGCACCATCTGAGGTTGAAAAAGCATTTCATTTGAACATGTGGGTTTCCCCATATGTTGACATTTATCACAATTTATTGTATATCTTACTGCATCTTTATGGAGTGAGGGCCAATAGTATCTTGTATTCAAAATTTTGACTATTGTATGCTTGGTTGCAAAGTGTCCTTCATAGGGTTCATCAAGGTAGGTTTTGAGGATCTTTGGAACTTCATCTTATCTAATACATCCTATATGAGGATAGAGTCAGGCCCAATATAGAAAAGGAATCTAGACAACCATGAATATCTAGAACTTTTGTGAATCAATGCTCTCCTTTGTTTAGGGAGGAAGTGTTGTGGAAGTAACCCTATGATAAGTTAGTTAGCAATATCAACATACTAGGGTCTGGTAAGGGTGAGAGAGAAAAATTGCTCATCTGGAAATGAGTCATCTAGTATGGTATTCTCTTTAAGAGTTTGCAAGCATGATAAAAAGCTAGCCACTACATTATCCTTTCTAGGCTTATCAATAATGATGATATCAAATTCCTATAATAAGAACAACCATCTTATCACTCTCACTAGAACAACTAGTTTTTTCATAAGGTACCAAATGGCTACATCATCTATATGAATACAGACATTATACCCTATGATGTAGTGATGGAACATTTTAATATCATAAGCTACCACCAAGAACTCTTTTTTAGTGACTATGTAATTTAATTCTACTGTCTAAATATTTTTACTTATAAAATAGATGGCATAATTGAGTGCTTCCTATTTTTAGCCAAGCACATCTCTTAGGGTATTATCTGAATCATCTATTTGAATGTGGAAGGGAAGCTTCCAATTAGGACCATTCAAAATAGGGGTGGTGGTTAATAATTCCTTCAATTATTTGAAGGCTATATCACAAGTAAGAAGCCAAAATGGTGAACAATGGGGCTACCACTTCACTAAAATTATTGATGAACTCCTATAGTAACTATCATGTCCTAAAAAAATCCTAACATCTTTCTATTTTTGAGGAATAGATAGGTTTTTTATGATGCTGATTTTTATAGGGTCAACATTAATTCCTATAATAGATACGTGTTGGCCCAAGACAATACCTTATATCATAAGTATATAGAATTTATTATGGATAAGAGATATATGGTGATCCTAAAAATGTTGTAACACCTTTTCCAAATTGTTGAGGCATTCATCAAATGTCTTTCCATAGACAATGAAGTCAACACATTCATTGGCCATATCTACAAAGATACTCAGAACAACCCTTTAGAATGTAACCAGAGCATTACATAGCCCAAATGGTAATACAACATAAGCATAAGTACCCCAAATATAAGTAAAGGTGGTCTTTTCCTAGTCCTCAAGATCAATTCTAATTTGGTTGTAACCACTGAAGCCATCCAGAAAAGCAAAATATTTCTTCCCTGCTAGTGTGTCTCACACTTGGTCAATGAAGGGTAGAGGAAAGTGATCCTTCCTAGTTTTTGTGTTTATTTTCTCGTAATTTATGCATACACGTCATTCTCCATTTTTTTGGTACAATTACCAAAGGTGACACACATTCACTATTAGAGGTAGGATATATAAATCCAATAGTCAATTTTTTTTGTAATTCCCTTTTGAGAATTTCTTGAAGAGATGGATTCATCCTACATTGTGGTTGTCTAATTGGTTGGGACTCTTGTTTGATGTAAATATGACGTGTGCATGTTTTGGGGCTGATTCTTTACATATCCTCATAATCCAATGCAAAATCACATTAGTTAGCATGCAACATGCTGACTTGGCAATTTTCTTCATTTAATTCCAACTTACTATTAATAAGCAATGTTTTCCCTAGAGAGATTTAAATTTTTTGTGATAGTTCTTTCATTATTTCCATATTGATAATGGATCTAGTTTGGCTAAAACTATGAGGAAGTAGCTAGTGGAATGTTTCTTATACAAATGCATCAGAATTATCCAATTTTTAGTAGCTAGAAAAGAGGTACTCAATACTTTGCAAGTGGTTGAGATTTGTAGAAAGAGTTTGGTAATTATGATAAAGAATATTAGAGAGAATTATATCTTCTTCCTAATCAACCAGTGTGAATGCATGGTCTATGGTAAATACAAGAATCAAGGAAGGTTGATCTACCTCCTCTTTTTTAGCCCATAATGTAGGCTCTAGTGAAAAAATTGGTTGTGTTGGGGGATAAAAAACCAATTGATTAGTTTGGTAGACATTGGATATCATCATGTTACTTATTCTAAAACTAATGAAAGCATCTAATGTGGCAAGCTAATGTCATCCCAAGATAAGGGGGTATCCACCCAAATTAGACTTAGGCTATAACATAATGAAATTTATAGGATACTCCCAAGAATCTACAGTAATGACAAGATCTTCAATGATTTCCTTTGGTCTAACTATAGATCTATCAGTCATTTGCAGTATTATAGATGTGGAATGAATATTATTCAACTTTAGTTTGTGCATATTTTTGGTTTTCATTACATTTATTTTAGTCGCCAAGTTGATCAATGTGTTGGACAACTATCGGTCATAAAGCTAGACTGTTACTACCAGACATCTAGGATCTAAATAATTCTTTGGTAGGGTATTCCCCAACATGATGTCTACTAGTTGGCCAATCACATGCAAAATATTGGGATCTTTTTTCTTCCTTCTTGGTTTCCATAGATAGAGGTCTCTAACATCTTTGGAATATATGGGTACATCTTTGATGGCTTGGAATAGAGGGATTTGGATGTAAAGGTTATTAAGGTATCCCATGAAATCAAACTCAGGTTCAATTATATGGCATTAAAGCCTGAGACATTCTAGAAATGGTGGGGTTATTTCATCATCTTTATGTGCTAGTTTAGAGAGTTCTTGAGGTGATGGTAGTGGGTTAGCATGTTCTTATGGGATTTCATCATCTGACTCCCTCATTATGGGTGGTGTTAGGGGTGGTAGAACATTTCCTAAATGGAGGTGAACTTCACAGATGGTCATTTCATATTTTGGGTATCAAACAAGATCAATACTAAATGTGGATTGTACTAGCTTATTGATAGGATTCTATACAAGTTGGCTAGGTAGTTGGTTAGGCTTGCATGTAGCCTATGTATTGGGAATAAGAGTAGGAGGTTATTGTTTATATTGTGGAGGACATCCTTTTGGAGAGATACCCCATGATTGGTTAGGTCTGTAAGGCTGTTGCCATTAGTTTGTGAAGGGTGGGCCTTGGGGTGGTTGCCAAGCTTACATCCAAGATGGGGATACATTTTTCAAAGGTTGTTAAGAAGTGGTGGGTAGCTTGATTGAGGTGGATACCAACTAGAATTAGGAGGTGGAATTTTCATTGAAGGGCTAGTCCAATTGCAAGTAGCATTTGTAAATTATGAATTAAAGGAGGTGGAATTTGAAAAAAGTGGATTTTGTCCCATATCTTGATAAGGTGGTCGTTGAACCCATGGCATTATTTTTGAAACATACAAAACTTGATCACCATCACCTCTTATAGTGTATAACTATACTATTTTTGGTTCTTTAGCTATTAGGTGAGCTAATTTAGCCCAAATCTCATGACATCTATAATCAATGTTTTTCTTCTTACAATTTGGATAGTAAATGGTCAAGGCTTGATCCAAAATTGCTTGTTTTTGTCTTGAGTGTAGGTTGTCTAGTTGGGTGGAAAAATGGCTAATGATATCTTATTTCATATCTTGTAACATGTTACTAACCTCAGTTTTTGATAGGCCATTTGTAGCTACTAATGGGAGCTTTCTACCCCTAGCTTTGTTTATGGAAGATTTAGAATAATTCCTGCTCAGCTCTTTGATATTTGAAAATGGTAGGTGAGAAATATCCCCTCCACTCATTAGGTCCAAAGCTTCTAGACAATCTTCTTTGACTCCTTTTAGGAAGATGAGTTTTAAAGGTTCTTTTCTAAGTGAAAATTTCTTGAACTTTTGTACACTAAACATGAACCATTCAACATAATCCTCCAAGGATTCATCCCCCTCCTAATTTATTCTAAAGATGTTATTTCTTTTATAACTTCTTCCTCTACCATATTCTTGATACTTGGCCAAAAGTTTCTTTTTCATGTCATCCCAAGTGCAAACTGAATTACTACCGAGTCCCATAAACCAGTGAAGTGTTGAGTCTTTGAGAGTAGCCAAAAAAAATTTAAATTTTTGTGCATCCTACCTATAGTCATAGCTTTTATAGAGGATATCAAATTTGAATAAGAATGTGTTTGTGTCTTCTAATAATGTACCTCTAAAATTGGGCAAGGATGAGGGTAGGATGGTTTTCATTTGTGTTATGCATGTTATATCTAGAATAGGAAATTCAAAAGTAACTATGTCTAGAGTCCCATTGTAATCCAAAAAGTCTCCTCCTCTACTCATGATGGATTTTCTTGTGATATGGATACCAAAGATACTCAGGATCTCATCCTCAAACCCTATGTCAATTCCTTGGTCAACATGATAATAAATGTTTATCTATTGATCCTTAGTCTTATTACTGTATGAAGGGTCTAAATATTCTCCTAAGCTTTCTTTGATTTGATCAAGAAAGCCTTGATGAAATGTTGTAAATATGTTACTTTCTAGAGTGTTTAGTTCATGTAGTTCTTCTCCTTTGTTCTTTCTTAGTAGCTCAACTAATGTTTCTTCTACTTATATTTCCTTTCTCAGAGCCAATAGTGCTTCTTCTATAAGATACCTCCTTTAGTTTGAAGTGTTTTCTTCTTCAAGAGCCTTCCAACTTATGGTAAATTCTTCAACAGGGTTCTTAGTTGCTGTAGGTATTTATGGTTCTTTCCTAGTAGCAACTTGTGGCTTGTTTGATAGGAATATCCCTTGAGAATCTCTTTCTCTCTACATAAATATTATGCCACTCCTTCAACTATCCTATCCCTTCTTACATAGAGTTAGTTGTTTTTCATTTTTGTGTGTTTTAAAAGCAGTTGTTTTAGACCAATTTTTTTTTATAAAAATAATGTAGAAATAAAAGAATGATGAAATAAAAATAATAGGAATTAAGCTTTTACTTATATAAAGAAATAAAAATTAACTACTAAAAGTAGGAAAATTTATTCTAGAAAGCAAGAGAATTTATTTTATAAAGCAAGAAAAATTATTCTAGAAAGTAAGAAAATTTATTCTAGAAAGCAAAACAAATTATTCTAGAAAATAGGAAAATTTATTCTAGAAAGTAGGAAAATTTAAAGCACACTTTACTGAAAATAAATCACTTTTGTAAGAAATAAGTTCTAGAAACAAGAGGTAACTTATTCATTGTTTACTTATATAAGCTTATACATTTGGAATAAGACACTGTAATGCCCTCACTCAACTTGTCCAGCTAGAACTATATGTCTAGGAACTTAGACATCTAGCATAAGACATCATAGTGTCCTCACTCGACTTGCCTGGTTGGGTAGAACAGTGTAGTAACCAAAATGAAAATTTTAATTAATGATTTCAAAAACAATAATTGACACCCTCCCTAGCAATGATGATAAAATGTTGTGTATACTAATTACCCAATGATTACCTGATTCATTAATCTGATTAAACATTAATTGTCAGCCCTAGGTGTGTAACCTTTTCAAGAGTATCATCACTATATATGCATTACTGATTTAGAAATCAACTTGCTTTTCCAATTTTAGTATAATAAATTTATGTTGTAATTACTAAATAGATATATTATGAAATTACTATGATAGAATTACAAAACTATTCCACACTTATGTATCACACATGAATCACACTTATATAATCAAACTTAACAGTAAAATCAACTTACACAACATTAATAATTAAAGAGGGTCAAGATCTTCACAGTAGCTCATTCTGAGGGGGCCCTTCATCATTCAAAACTGAGCTCCAATCCTTTTATTATAGAATGTACAAACTTATTACAAATTCAAATTTCTCATTACTCAATTCTAGATACAAAGGATATATTAAAAAAATTTGGTATTATTTCTTTAAAATTATCTAACTCATAATCTGATCTACGTTTTGCCTTTAAATACAAAAGGTAGTTTATTAACTCTTAACCAAAAATAATAAACTAATAAAGAATAAAAATAATTAGAAACTACCCCAGTCAACCTTCAAGTAGTTAGTAACCAAAGTTACTTGTTTTAGGTTTGACTGGGTTAGAGACAAGGCATACTATTTTGCTATTTTAATTCCTTTTGTCTTTTCTCATTATCCTTGTCTCTACCATCCTTGGTAGCACATCTAATCTCTCTGTGCATATAAGGAATACATACAATAACTATGACTCTTCCCAATTATTCATTTGGTTTCCCAAGAAAGCTATATGTGTCTACAAGGTCTCCTTAATAATGAATCTACTTTACATAGTGGTTGTAGGCACTCTTTAGTAGCTATAGGCAACCTATAGGTGAAACCTTCAGTTGTTGTAGGAATTCTACAATGGTTATAAGAAACCTATAGGTGGAGCCTATAGTTGTTGTGGGTACTCTGTAGTAGCTATAGGGAATCTGTAAGTGAAGCCTATAGTTTTTGTGGGTATTCTAAAATGGTTGTAGGCAACCTATAGGTGAATATTATAGTTATTGTGAGCACTTTATAGTGGTTTTAGGCAACTTGTAGGTGAAGCCCATAGTTTCTATTGGCAGCCTATAGAATATATGGATTTAGTAAAAATTTATAACTTTACATGACCCTTCAAATTATTATTACATAAAGTCACACCAATATAATTCAATCAAGGAAAAACATCAATAATTAATAAAATAACAAACACACACACACACACACACACACACACACACACACACACACACACACACACACACACACACACACACACACACACACGCACACGCACACGCACACGTGCACGCACGCACGCACACACACACACACACACACACACACACACACACACACACACACACACACACACACACACACACACACACACACACACACACACACACACACACATTAATGAACATACAAAATCATAACTTAATTCATTCATTCATTTGCATTAGTGATAGATAGTTATGAGATTTACATGGAAAAGGACATAGAATAAGCATGGATGAGGCTATAACAGTAAGTAATTGGTGGCCTCATCAATTGTCATGTGCATACTCAGTAATTTTTGCTAATATGAAAGCTGGTCTATTTTCATAAACTAGATAAATATGCATCCCAAATCTGGTTGTTATGTGTTCCTCTAAGAAATAAATCACATCTTGTGCTCTATAATTCTTTATGGCTATGGTTTTGGTTCATCTAGTGCAATAATATATAGTAGTAAGTAAAAATTTATGGATTGCTAATAAATTTTGGTTGATGATGCCAATGAAGTGTGAAACCCACTGGGCAAATGTCCTTCCTTCAACAATTGTTGTAAAGGCATTACTACATATACTTCTCTCTTGGATAAAGCTTTACATTCATGGCATGTTATCACATGAGCGTGAGCATATTTGAAAGCTTTTGGCTCATAGTAGCCCTTTCTTAAGATCTTATGGGTTGTGGTATTCCTAAAAGGATGACCAATGCCTATTTTCTAATGCAAGTTATTTAAGAATTATTTAGCTTCCTCTGTAGATACAAACTTGAGGTAAATACATTCATAATTTCTCATATAAAGGACTCCCCTCTCAATCATGTAATGAGTGGATTTGAGCCTCAAAACTCTTCTTATCTCTCTATTGAGATTTGGGGAATAATTCCTTATAATTAAATAATGTATTATATCAGTATATCATTCTCCTTTAGAAACTTGAGCTTCACATACCTCTTCAACTGTGATGTGTGGATCAAGTTCAGTCATAAGTTGAACAATGACTTACCCTCAAATGATCTTTATAGGCTTGATCTCTATGTCAAATTCTTGTAGCTTGGCCATCCATTTGCCTCATCATTATCCTAGATTGTTCTGTGATAAGGTGAGTTTTACAATAGGATTAGGCATGATGGTAATGACTTTATTCCTCAAGATGTAATACCAAAAATTCTTCACTAATTTGACAAGGGAGAAAATTTGTTTATCAATCATAGAGTACATAAGTTATGCATATTTCACATGCATACTCATGAATGTGATTAGATGCTCAATCACATCCTTCTTCTGCATGATGACAACACCAATCGTATGTTTTCAAGCAAATAAGTATAGGTAGAAATATTTATTAAAATTGGGACTGATTAGTATTGGAGCATGTGATATTGCATCTTTAATGTCTTGGAAGGTCTTTTGGGATTTTACTATTCATTATATCTTGGCATCCTACTTGAGCATGGCATTTAGGGGTTTGATGATCTCTACAAATCTTGAGATGAACTTCCTTATGAAGTTAATATTTTTGAATAATGATTTAATCTCGTTCTTGTTGTTTAGTGGCTGAATTCTTGGAATCACCTAGATTCTATTTGGATCAAAGGTGATCCCATCCATGGTGATGATGTGTCCCAAAATCTTGCCCTCAGTCACTCTAAATATTCTCTTCTTTGGGTTTAATAAAATACCAAACCTTTTGCATCTTTTGAATATGGATTGTATGTGACTTATGTGGTCTTTCTAATTCTTTGAAAATACCATAAAATCACCATGTAAATGATTATGTATTTTCTTGTGAGTCCTTAAAATGCGTGATCCATGGCATGTTGAAAGGTCACTCTTGCATTTATTAGGTCAAATGAAATACTTTATATGCATAATTTCCCCACTTCATGGTGAACACCATCTTTATTTTTTCTTTAGATTACACCAATACCTAATTATAGCTTAAAAATCCATCCAATAAGGACATCATTTTAGAACCACATACTCTTTGTATCACCTTATCTAGAGAAGTTAGGGGATAATTGTCTTTTTTAGAATCCTTGTTAATATTTCTAAAGTCCACACATAATCTAATCTCACTTTTATTCTTTTTTACTCAGAACAAATAAGCCAACCAAGTAGAATGTTAGACTGGGGAGATAGTATTTGCATTTAAAAGTTTCTCCACTTCTCTCTGAATGAGAGGCTCTAGAATAGGATTGACTAGTCTCTTCCTTTGTTCGAATGGTTTTTGATCTAGATTCAAAGGAATTGTGTGAGTGATGACCTGAGGGTCATAAAATTTCAAATATTTATATGTCTAAGTAATGATGTCCCTATATCAAGTAATTAAATCCTTCACTTTCTACCTTTCTTCTGGGGTGTAACTAAGACTAATATTAACATAACATGGGTTATGCTCATTTCTTAGACTTTACTTTCTAAAGTATAACTCATTGAATTTTATTTGTCTTAGTTGTTTTTCCTTAGTATTTATGTCAAATGGTCTTTCTAGGGAGACCAACCTAGCTAGAATTAAATTCTCTTTGAGATGAAGAATGCCCTCTTCTTCCTGATAGAGGTGATTATTATCCTTGTCATTGATGATTTGGGATTCAAATTCCCTAAAATTGGTTAAAAATTGAATAATTTGTTATTCATCATCAAAGACCTAGAAAATTTCTACATTATCTGCAATAGAGGGGCATGGTACCAGTTCAATGGAGAAATTATTTACCTTAGATTCTTATAATAACTCAAGATTAATATTAGAAATAGTTGATAATTTAGTGATCTAATTTTAATCTATAATAAGTGCTACTATGTTAAAAACTTAAAAACTTTCAATCAAGTCCCATGCTCTATTCTTATATCTCTTCAAATAAGTTAGCTTTCATTGGTATTTATTTCTAACTTAATTGACCACCAACTCTAAGTCACCAAATATTGATATTTGCTTGACATTATTATTCAGTGTAAACTATAGTCCCAGAAATAGATCTTCATACTAAGCTCTATTATTAGTACATGTAAATTGCAACCTGTATGCTACCAATAATTATTTACATTGTTGATTAATTAGATCAATTCTCATGCTTTATCCTTGGATTTAGCACCATCAAAGTGTAGAGTCTATAACTGATTAGAACCTTCAAGTTATAGCTTTTGTACTTGATTCTAAGTAGTAAAATTATAAATATCAAGGTTGGGAGACTCATACTTTAAATTTTCATTTTTGACATTATAATATATAATGAAATACTTTATTCTAGGCTCTCTGCCAATTTTGATTTGATTCATAACTCCTCTCCATCATAGCCATATATGAGAAAAGTTTGTAGAGAGATATCTATTAAGTGTTTTTGACCAATCCTTGCTAAATAGTAAACCATAGCCTTCATGTATGTCCAACACTAGAATATCAATAGTCATTTGGACTCTTAGCTTAGTTACTACTTGAATGTGCACATTGTTCGATTCTCCAACTATTGGGACCACTATCTTATCTAGTTCAAAAAGTATTCTCTTTGAGGGGCTTGAAGTGAGACCTAGATTTTGATATATGGATATAGGAATGATAGTTGCAAATTATCTATAATCAATTAAACAATTTTAAAAGTTTTTATTGAATGCCTAGATAGTCAGTAGGAATGGTAGAACTTTTGGCTTGCTCTTATAGATGATGTTGGTGTTAGATGCTTTCGATATGGATGCTTTCACTTTTTGCATAAGAACCTTTCCAATAATATACTTATAGATCACCTCATTTTCTTTGGTACTCTAAGCTAACTCATGAAGAGTTATATTCACTTTGATCTTCTTCATATCCTCAACAATGTTATATCCTCCTTTGCTTGGTTCTCATTTACTATGTTGTTGATCATTTCCATTCAAAGGGGGTGGATTTTTGTCTACTTTAGGATTATGAGGAATTACCATGGTTTTTAGAGGATTTGATGTTTTGAGTGGATACTTATTCCTTACATTATATGCACCTCTTTGGAACTACTCAAAAGCATGAACTTTGCCCATATTATCCTCTAACTCATTATCATCTTCACCTAAAAAAGGAAACTTGTGAGATTCAAAGAACATGGCAGTGGTAGAAGAGACAAGATTTGGATGATGCTTAGGTGGATTATGCATATAATATTGTCTAACCCCTTCTCTCTAAAAGACTTTGAATGTTGCACAAAATTCAATACATTTGAGCTCACCATGCTTAGAAGTATTATGAATTCTACACCAATTGGGAATAACCATATCTATTGTGTTAATCTATGGAAGCTTGTTATGATTTTATAGACTATTTAATGGTTTATTGTATCTATGGAATCTATTATTATGATTTATAGTTTTGGTCATTTACATTTCATATCTTCCTTTGCATATTTAGTAAATCATTACTCAGATTTTGAACCATATTTTGAATAGAATCTAGTTTTACCTTTGTAGAATAGATACCTTGTAAAATGGTAGTGGGAAGTTTATCCACTTTTTAATTTTAATGATAACCATTTCCCATCACATGGTTGTTTAATTAGTTGAAATTTGGATGTGTTGTATGTGTTAGTGGAGGCAGTGTGTATAACTAGTTCTGATTAAATGCTAGGACATTCTGCCTTGCATGTGGAACTAGATTTAGTGCTAGAAAATTATTGTTGACATTAAGAACTCTAGTCATATGAGGATTAAGTTTATTATATATGGTGATATATTCTTTGAATGCTAACACCAAAGTGTTAGCTATAGTTTCTCTTCTCAAAAACATAATAGTGATAGGGCCCAAGGCATTCTTATACATATCTAATATTAAGGACACCTCTAATTTATATCTTAGGGTCAAATAATTGTACATCTTCTACAATATTATAATGAAATCAAATATCAGCTCATTAGGTTCAAACTTCATGTTGGTGAAGTTCTAGTATACTAAACTAGGATTGGTGACCTATCCAGACTACACAAGAAAAGCTACTTGGCATTCATCCTAAGAAGTGATGGATTTTTCTATTAGATTTAAATACCAATCATAAATAACATCCATCAAATTAAAATGGAATAATCTACATGAAACATCCTAATCTAAGACATTCATTAATCTTAAAGCAACTTTAATTGATTTGATATGTTCCTCTACTATCCTTGCCCTCGAAGGAGAAATCTTATGGAAAATCATGCACATCCCCTAGGATGGTGATAGCAAGTCCAAATAAATAAGGCTAGTATTGAGCCATTAGTTGATTAATAGGTAAAGGGTTCCTTATTGGTAAGGGGTTCCCTACTAGAGGTGGATTGTTCTGAACTGGGGCTATTGGCATAGTTCTAGGTATCTTATGATTTGACAAGGGTGAGACTAATAAGAAAACCTAGGAATTAGATCTGGTCACTCTCGTGAGTAACTTCACTATTACTCTATTCACAAGATATTTACTAATATCAAAGTTTCTACCCTCTTTCTCATACCAATCTAGACCTGTTGATGTGGGTTTTATGCACAACAAAACCTTAACAAGGTAGCCTCTAATGTTTTAGGATATCAATAGAGGTAAAATCCACTCTAGGGTATGAGTTATAGGTATGTATTCTATTACAACCTATTGATGGAATAATGGGTAGGGCATGAAATTTGTTGATAAGGTTTTTAAATGGAGGTATGGTTCCTAATAAGGGTAGTGAATATATATGTGAGTTGGATAGGTGGTTGGTTGGTAATCTAGAGTGGGTAACTCTCAAAGAAAAATATATAAGGGAAGGGTAAGGTAGAAAAGAAATCTTATATGGTTTTTGGGAACTCCTAACTAGTTTCTAAAAGGACAAGTGCTCTCAGAACCTATGCCTATAGTTAACAGTAATTACACACACATAGTCAAACATGGCTGAGAAGTCTAAGGAGATAAAGATGTAGGAGATTCATAAGCCTCAAAAAAAGGTTACTCCTTTTAGGGAAACTATTGCACACCCTTAATCAGGAGATTATGGCTTAGTATAGTGAAGTATCTAAGGTAGTTGTTACACACACAAAAAAAATACATCCAAGAAAGCACTCATGCATAATTGGAATTATGAATCAATTTGAACTTAACTATCTTAATCAATATATTCACCAATATTTCAACAATTATTGCACATATATAGATCACTAAATCAATAAAAATAATCAAAAATCCATTCATAGATTTTACACACTAAATATTATTGAAACATATAACTAATGAAAGTAACATCTAATTACATAGAAATTGGAAAGAAAATACACAAACACATGCGTTGATGATCAAAGTTGATGTTGCTCCTGTATTCAAAAATTCTTTGACAAAAAAATACAAGTTGGATTATAATTATTTATATAAACTTGGGGAAGGGCTTGCCTCATCATCTAAGATCATGGAAGGTCATTACATGTGATATTTAGAACATGATTTCTAACTATGGTCTAAAACTACACAAGAATCTACTTATAGTTATCAGTTCAAATTAGTTTTTGCCACAATTATGTAATGTGTGCATGTGTATATAGATAACAACAATTTTTTACAATTATAGTTTGAACTATATACAACCTAAAAATAGATGCACTATTTAATATAATTGTACATGTCTTGTTTTATAGGTTGTGAGAATAACCTATTTATCTTTTAGATTAACCACCTTCAAATAAAACTCTAACATATGCATGAAGGACCAAAATCACTTTACCAATGTTTTAGAACCAATAACACTACTATTATCTATGACTAATCTAAAATGTGTATTGCATGCTCACCTGATCCTTTTATAAAATATAGATCTTCAATTTTGTATTTTTCATTCAGATTAAAACATGCTTGTTCATACTCTATCTTAACTATGAGAACTGATGTTTATTGATAAATATAGTTCAAGCATCCAAATATCTATGTATTCTATCCATAATACCTTTATATTTTTTTAATGTGACATGTGTCATTACCTAATTGAGTCTAGGATCTTTGAAAATTTCACCTAGGATTCACACCATCAATCCTTATATACTAGTTCAATAGGTTTTTTTGTATTTTAGTGCTTTTGGCTCATTGACTCATATTTGCTTGATACTTGTCATTCCTTGTTTTGCTCTGCTTCATATGTGTAGCACTTGGTAGCTACTCAAGGCTCTTAAGATTTATGTAATGGGATCCCTACTTCTTCCCATGGGTCATTGGATCCATGTAATGTTCTCACATTATGGTGACACTTGTCATTCTTATAGAGCTTTGACATTTCAATTTACTCTCACATCATTTGATTAAATGGGTCTGAGCTGATGTAGATTATAGGATCTTTGCTTAGACATTTTAAATTATAATTTAATCATGTGGGTATACCACTTGGAAACTCTCTATTAAATTTAAGACATTTTTAAATGTCTCCATCAATCTCACACTATTGGATCAACTATATGGATCAATGCTAACCATTGATCTACTAGGTTTACTTAACATTTGATTCCAAAAAAGTAATTTATGAGGTTAAATTTGATGTTCACATGATCATAAAATGACATCCTCATGATTATTAATGATGTCCATGAGTATGTAAATTTCAATTCTATAAATTAGCTATTACCAAATTTAAATTTGATGTTTGCCTAACCATCAAATGACATCCTCATGACCATCAAATGATGTCTGCATGACTATCAAATTTAATCTTGTCAACTTGACACATGTCATTTATTTAGGATTCCATACTCCTGAAAACGTAATCAAAAAATGACTTAGCATAATAATTTGGGAAATATGTATGAATTACCCTCGATGAATATTCTATCCTAAGGTATTAGTGTTAACAAAATATGATTTGGATCTAGGCTAAGAATATATGAATGAACTCCTATGTTTAGTCTCAATGACTTAGCATAGCAAAAATATGATTTAGATTTTTAGATTAAATATCAAATCAAGATCAAGACATAATGAAAATGTTCTCTAATCAAGGGTGCCACTTGGTTGTATGGAATTGGTATTGAGGCAATTGTTGTGGGGGCTATTGTTTAGGGAAAATTGTGCAGAGGAATTATTTCAGGATTTATGTGTGGGGGAACCTAAATTTCATTAGATAAAATGTTTGAGACAAATTCTAAAAGAATTCCATTAGGGTACTTGTTTTAGATAAAATATCTACAACAATTCTCTTAAAGACTCAATTCTTTCAAATAAAATGTTTGAAGGAATGCTTGAAGGGATGGTCACAAAAGGGCTGAAGGGTATGAATGTTTTGGAAAAAATGTCTTCTGAAAGAATTGGGTGAAGGGTAGAAATCTCAGGACAAAATTACCAAAGGGTATGTATATAGGGCAAATGACCATTACTAAATTCTCGAAGGGTAACCATAAAATTCCTAAAGGGAACTTTCAAAAGGCTTGAGGGTGTGTCCAAAAAGTTTGAAGGAATATGTGTCCTTGACAAAACTTCTAAAGGGTAAGTTAGAGGTTAAAAAGGCCTAGGACAAAGTCCTAAAGGGTAAGTGGCACTTCAAAAATCCCAAAGGGTCTTTTGAATTTTTTTTGAAGGGTCAGTTCAGAAGGTCTGAAGGGCATGTAGCCTTGGGGGAATTATTTTGGGCCTGTTAGATAAAATGTCTAAAACATAAGTCTAAAGGAATTATCCTAGCACAAAATTTTGAAGGATAGGCTCATAGGTCAAAAAATACTCAAGACAAAAGTATCAAAGGTCATGCTCAAAAGGGTTGAAGTCTCTACTTTATAGGTTAAAATAATCTAGGATGAAAGTCCTAAAAGGTAGTTCCATAAGTCAAAGGACCCATAGACCTAATTCCTTTAGGGGAATTGTTTTATACAAAATATCCATAATAATTTCCCTAACATAGATAGTTATATGATAAAAGTGCTGAAAGAACAAGCCCCAAGTGGATAAAAATGTTAGTTCATGAAAAAATAAGTCCAAAATAATTAACTCAAAGTAACAAATATGATATAACAAAAGAATTAGTCTATGAAAACACATGATCTTTTCCTAGAATTTTCATAAACACATAAAATAGGGAGCTCAAAGTCAAGACCATAGTCTGAAAAAAGTGGGTCCCTATTTCCCTATGAAAAAAGTGGGGGGGGGGGGGGAGGTGTTGGTTATAACACACTCCAAGTTTGATATCCTTTGGAGTGGGCCTTATGTTATCATGAAATACAAGGAAAGTAATGCTTTTCAACTATCTAGGCTAAATGGTGAGGAATGCCCATCCTTGTCAATGGGATGCTCTCCAAGTTTTGCTATTAGTTTTCATCATGTTCTTCTTATACATTTTAGTTAGAGTTTATTTCCTTCCTCAAAGTGTTTATGCACATGATTAGTTTTTTATTACTTTTTCTTGTATTATGTTGTGTGTTTGTGTCTTGTATTATCTCTTATTATTGTCTTGTTGTGTCTCCTTGAGTTTTAAAGTCTTTAAGGTATTGTGAAGAGTTTATGTGTAGTTAGAGGTTCATTTGCCAAGTCATAGAGCAAGTTAAAGAGTTATAAGTTCCCTTGACCAACAAGATGGTCAAGACAACTAAGTCACCAAAAATTTTAACCATTTTATAGTTTTAGACCTAGAAAGGGGTCAACCTAAAGTGCTTGAGTCCTGATCCAAGATCATTATCCCTTATGGTTGTCTTTTATCTTATGAGTTTGGGTTGTTCAATAGTTCACTATCTTGTCATGTTATAACATTGCTTTGTGAAACTCCATACCTCTATTTCAAATTTAATCAAATGTTTTATTGACGTTTGCTCATGTGTAAGGGTCCTTAGTCAATTTTATGGACCTCCAACATTTAAAAAATGTGATGGTGAAGGTTAATTGAGAAGGTAGTCTAGTGAAGATTTGTAAGCACCTCTAATCTATCCAATTATATAAGGTATGTTCATCTTGAAATATTTCAAGGACTTCATGAAGTGTATTGGGATCCAATTGAAGTCTTTTTAGGTCATAATGGTCTTTTCATAGATATTAGTATAATATTCTTTTAATATCCCCCTTTAGGGTCATGAATGTGTACCAAAGTAAATATTTTTGATCATAATGAGGCCTAATTTGACCTTAATGGGCCACTAAGCCACTTTACATGCCTTCAATAGACTTTATGAGCCTCATAAATCCATTACTAAATCATTTCATACTCCATTGAGTCCATTAACACCATGGTCAATGTTTAAATCCCCTTAATGGGCCCCCACATGCCAATTTGTCACTTATCAACTCCCTTAATTCATAACATCAACTTAAAAACATCACATGACTCCTATTTTACCTCCATAACACCTAATAATAATGAATTTTGGTCTGAATCTAGAGAAAATGTAGAGAAATTAAAAGTTGCAGAGGTTTCCCAAATGTTCTAGATCCATACAATATAGACTAACTTAGGTGGAGTCAAGGATTTGTAAAGGGATGTTATTAATGGTAAGTGGGAGAGAAAGCAAAGCGTTTTAGTGACTAGAGAGCTTAGAAACAACCTATTTTACATTCAAGCTCATTGAAGAGCTTAGAGAGCACTTCAGGTTTGTGCTCAAACTGTATAAAGGAGAGAGAATGGAAGCCCAAACTCTTAGTGAGGAGTACACTTAGTCAACTTTCATCCTTGGGTATTTATTTATACATTGATCCTATAAGTTATATGAACATTAATTAATAACTTAAAAGATATGAACACCATCCTTATCTACATAGGCCAAGTAGACTAGAATTGTTTTGAGGGATCCTTAGCTTGTCTAGTCAAACTAATGATTGATCTTATTTCCTCAGGTCTTGAAGGAACACCTCATGGAATTTTTAGTGCTTGAATCACATGTTTTTGATCATAGAACCAAAAAACCTCAAAAATTTCATAATATATAGTCTACAAGAAGGTGTGAGTTATAAATAGAGTGTTGATGGCTCTTATTAGTAGGAGTTGATAATGTTAAATATTGGTTGAGTGTTTTAGGCTTCCTAATTCTTATTTTGATCAATTTTGAGGTTCATAGTTCTCTTATTCAATTTAAAATATGTCTTCAATGAAGGGTTCATATGTATCTAAGGTTCATTGCATGGTGAACACTATATGTTGTTCATTGGTACCTTCAAATCTTTCAAACACAGCTAATAACATGGAATAGAGTGTAGAGGTGATAATAAATAATCATCATACCATTTTCAATAAGTATCTTAACATCCATGGTAGTATAAACAAGCCTAAAAACCACCTACCTTGCTTTCAAAGCTCAATCAGTTAGTTTTGTAAATGTTAAGGTTTTTTGTCCAATATTAATGCTTTTTGAACATTCCTACGTTTCACTTTTTGACTTTATATGTCCTTTCTCTACCTCCAAATAGGTCTATGTATTAGAATATTCAAGGTTCATGTTGGTTATCTTGGAATGTTTCTTATGATTTAGTTTACATCACTTTCATACCCTTGCCATTTTAATTTTTTTTCATTTCCATTTATAGTATGTTTCAACCCTATCTTCATATCACCCCATAGTCACCTTCCTCCATCCATCCACCCTTCATTCCAAGTCTAGACCATGTGAGTAGACCTTGAAGTCCCTATTAATAATCAATAATAATGAAATCAAGGAGGATAGGTCTATTTAGATCATATACCCTATTGGAGAAGCTAATAACCACGTATAACCAACCATTTTGAGCCTACAATATAAGAGTCTCAAGAACAGTGTGTGGGCCATTCATGGGTATGATAAATGGTATTATCAGGGGAATGAATACCCATAAAATATGAAGGATAATTTTATCTAATACAAATATAGGTTAAAATTGGATCAAAATGCTCCACTCCCTCATAAAATCATCCCATAGACCCCTTTACAGAATCAAGTAGGAAAATGAGTGCATATAACTCCCTTGATGTACATTGAGATATGTATATCTTGTTTAGAATAAGAGGTTAAATTAATTCATGAAAAATACAAGATTTAAAGTAAGGAAGAGTGAAAATTTTATGATCATTAAATCTAATAAATTAAAATAACATCAGACCTTAGAATTAAGGACAAACATGCCTTCATAGGCATAAACCCTAAGCTTGGGAAGGGGAATGGCATGCTAGGGAAGAAATGTTAGAAGTAGATATCTGAGGGTGTATCTAATCCTAGAGCATATTATTTAAACCTTATCACCATGATAATATATGGAAACAAAGGAGAAACTCCTACTCATAACTCTCAAGCCTTACCACTCAATCAGCATGTAACCTATAACTAGTACGAGCAAAATGATTATTTGAGGCCTCTATAGGCATGACTAAGTCTTAAAAATCAGTATGAATGGTCAATATAAATGTTTAAATAAATAAATTTTTAAATTTTAATAATAAAAATAGTGGTAATACCCATTATTTTATCTTATACCAAGCCCTATTTATGATATTCAGTTTCAGGGCTAGATGAGTAAATCCATGTCTTGAAAGGCTTGTAGGCATGTTAGAGACCATAAATAGTTTTGAATTAATTCAAGAAGATGGTCAAGGTACTAATAAATCCTCTAAAGGAATCATTACCCTGTATTACATCATATGTGTTTGAGAATATAATAATGTAGACAAACCTCTAAGCCTAGTTTTGAGATCCATTGCCACTTTGAAGAATCCTTAGGTATTTTTTACAAGGATGATGGTAATGAGGGATGTAAAATAATCTTTCAAACCTTGATAAGAAGGTTTAAATTATAAATAATTTATAAAAGAGCCAAATTTACTTAAAAACCCTATCGAGCCATTCAACCTCAACACAATCAACTTGAGAGGCAACTTCAAGTGTTCACACACTTCACCACAGAGAGGATCATACCTAGAGCTCTTAGGGAAGTTTAAGTCTCCAAATGGAATAAATATCCATGAAGGATTAGTTATAATTTTTGGACAACATTTTTGAATAATCCATAATAAAATAACATGTTAGAATTAGTTAGTAGACAACTTGAGTACCACCTTCTAATGCTCCTATCTCAACACACCCTCTGCATGTGACCCCAATATATTCATGGAAGATGAAGAGGTAAATGAACTATATGTTCATGAAAATTGAATCTTGGTTTGGACATTCATATGCTATGAAAAATCATTAATATGGTGGACATCTCAAATCCTACCTAAACCCAAAAAATGACTTGATGGTGAAATCTTGCTCCAAAAGACACCCAAATGAGGTTGTTTGACCTTGAAATGAGCTTTAAGGTCTCATAAAGTATTTTAAGCATCATGAAAACTCACTAGTTGGAACATACAAGGGTTAAAATGTATGTAAAAATCCTAATAAGTCTAGTTTGAGCCTAAGGATAGATAAATGGGAAGTGTTTAGGTGCACCAAAGGGTTGAGTAGGGAAAATGGGTCCTTAGGCTTCTAATGGACATCTAACAATCATATGTAAACACATCCATGATTAGTTATAAAATTAGATAAACAAAAGGGTTATTATTTATGGTTGTATGCACTCATCAGAGGCCAGGTTGATAATAAGGTGTAAGTGCCTCATAATCCTAGGGTTTATGCCAAAGTTCAAGATTTAGGTCTACAAATAGACTAATCTATCATGTCCACTAGGATTGTATCACTAGAAGGTGAAATGAAGGGAAATTTGAGAATAAATAACACTTTATAACTTCAAGGTATAGGCCCTCATTATGTTTAGATACATCTTAGTCACTTTGAATGCTAGGAAGATCCCTATAGTTGGTCATTTTATCTCCAGACACCGAAAACATACACAAGAAGCATGCTTACCACCTGAGAAGCATTTTAAAATGCTCATAAATATATATTTTATTTTCATGTATAGAAAATAACTTTAGGGGAGGTTTAGAGTTATATGGACATGAGTCTAGTGTAATTGGGTTAGAGGTTTGGTCCCCAACCTATATGAACCATTTTTAAGAGTCCCAAACACTCATAAATCCCTCTAAAACCTTAATAGTGACTCTACTAGGGAGATTTGATGATAAATGCATCCAAACACTCAATAAATTATTTACTAACACTTGGATAATGTTTTTAACGTAGAGGAGCTCATGACCTTGGTACCTACTTATATGGAGGTTGTATGGACACCTCCAAAAAGTGCAAATTTATAGGGTTTTGAGTAAAAAATGGGGTATAAGGCCTAATCAAGAGCTATAAACTATGGGAAGGGTTATTTAAAGAATTTTTGTACTCTTATAAGACTATAATTATTTATGAAGTTTCATTTAAGTGTCTATGCTATCTCTTTCTAGACAACTAGTCTATGGAATTGGTCTAAGAGGCCTAGTCAGGCAAGATAAATGTGTTTATAGGTGAAGGATACTTGAGAAGTATAAGTACCAATGTTAGGGGTTAATCTAAGAATAATATAAAAATTATCAAATTATTTTATCACCTAGTTCAAATGTCTTAGTCATTCAAATAATGAATGACTAGAAAGATGAGGAGCTAGCAGAATAGGTCTACTTAATTTATAGATAGAAAAGTCTAGTCAGAGTAGAATGGAATTATGACATTAATGAGTCATCTTGGTGTGTTTTTAAATATAATTCAGGTGATCATATTACATATTGAATACTATCATCAAGGAATAGATATAGTTTCAAACCCATGTCAACATGCACATTGAAGGAGAAGTTCTTCAATATCTTTTGGAGGCCTAATAACACCCCATGTATGCCTAATAACTATAATTTAAGGGAATAATGAATTATATTAGGCATGTTCATGCCTTTTATGAGGTTGAACATGGAATTTACAGCCTCCATACCTCATCTTGATGCCAAAAATGAGTCAGTGAAGGACATTAATGCATGGAAAGAGTGACTATGATTTTTGTAACTACCATTTGCCACCTTGGCCTCATTCATGGCCTTTTCTATACCTAGAATATTCTCTAATATCTCTCAAACATTATATTTAAGTAGGAATTGAGATCTTATTTTCTCATCCCTCATTTGGGTATGTCAAAGCTCTGCCAAAATTGTACCTTGTGCCTTTGAATCAATACAAACGCAATTATATACTTCCTTTTTGAGTGTTAGTGTGTCTTATGAGAGTTTATTTATAGAATTTATGAGTGTCATTATGTTCTATATGTCCTTTCATTTACCTAACTTCATGTTATTAGTATATATAGGTTGTGTGAAGTATTGATATACATGAATGCTATTGAAGTGTGGATGAGTTGATAGTATCTTATGAAGACCTAGGTTCTTTGCCTTCAAGTTGTAGGACTTTCACTTGATATTCACATGAAATGTTCATGTATAAGAATTTTTCAAGATGTTTTATTAGATGTTGGTTTCATTATATTATTAGTGTGTTTAAAGGACAAACCAATAGAAGATATTTAATCATTGGTGCATCACTACTTTAGTGTAGGTTTTTTTATAATTTTTCATCTGTATATTTTTCTATCCCAATGGGATTAGGTCCTAGATAGAGGATTAAAGATAAAAACTAGGGGAGTTATCCCCATCAAAACTAGAGGTTTGACATAGACTATAGGTATCCCATTATTTATATGTCAATCTAATGCTAGTATAAGTGTGAGGTGGATATAAATAGTCTACTTCAACAAGGTTGCAACATGGGTAGTTAACACCTCCTTTTAGTAGATTTCCTAGACCAAGAGGGAGGTTGAATCCTATTATTCATATGGAAACACAAATAAATTAGTTATTTTCTAAATTTTATGGAGGTATTCCCTTGGCCCTTCAATAATGTGATGATATCCTAGTTGCAACTAATAAGAGCATACCTTCTTTCATTAGTGAGAATGCTACCACTCTTATATATCATATATAAGACATTGTAAATATATGATCAATCCACAACATCACTCAAGATAATGTGGATATGAGAATTATATCTACCTCTTTGAAAGGAAAGGCTCTTTAATGGTATATAGGGTTTCAACATAGTATGATACATAATTGGGATGATTTAGGGGAGAGTATTTACAATTAATTTGAAGATAGAAGTGATCATATTTATCTCATGGAGCAATGCACTACCATCAATATAGTTCCTCATGAATAAATAGTGGACTTAAAATATAGGCTTCATAAAACTTGAAATAAAATCCCACATTTGGTGAAGCCTAATATAAAATCTACATTATTTTACTACTTGAGGCCTTTGAATAGTGACATTGTTGTCATGATTCAGTTCATAGGAGGTACTATATTTCCAACTACATATGACATTTACATAAGGGATGAAAATAGCCTAATTAAAGTGGGAAAGATATCCCTTATAACTCTAATTCCATTATGTCCTAAAACTCCAGGTAATTTATCCAATTTTTTCACCTATTCCTATAGCAAATAGTCAATCAACTCCACCTACTACCCCTCCTAATGAGTTATATGAAGTTAAGACATTATTAAAAAAGTTTGATAATGAATTAATTACCTTGAAAAGACTAAATTAAGCTCAAAATATATCAACACTTAAATCAACCATACCAACATTTTAATTATCCTTATCATTCTAATAGGCATCCTTATCAATGAAATACACAATCTCAAGGCTGAATTACACATGCTAAACCTTTCAATAGTCAAAATCCTAATTATATTAGCACTTCAAAAAACATTGTGGCAATATAAAATAACATGGCTCAAGATTATGAGTGGTGTTATCTGTGAAATCATCCTCAAAACCAAACCACATGTCTAACTAGGGGGCTCAATCAAGCCTTGATGGTCCAAAGTGTGTCACTTTCTCAAGGGCAATCAAGTGAACTAGATTCAAAAAGAGAATAAGGGTATGAATAAGCACAAGTCTAAGGTGTGCCTAATCTTTTGAATTGGCAAGAGACTAACTTTTGTTCCATAAATTATAATGAAGACCCCATCAAAGGAAGAAATCTAGTAGTATAGAGTATAGGGTTTAAGAAAATATAAATGGAGGTAGAGCCATATACTTTATTTGATTAGTTCCTACTTCAAAATCTCCTCATGAATATAAAAAGGAGAAAACAACTATTGGGACATCTCAAGCACAAGAAAATAAAGTTTTTTAAAAGGAAAATCAACCTCAATTCAACCAAAATCAAAGAGAATATGCTATTATTCCAAAGTTTTATCCAAAAAGAGGAAAGAATTCCCTTAAACATAGCTGAGAAATTAAAGAGAATAAATCTAAATGTCACTATGTGGGAGGTTTTATAAATTCCTACTCAAAAAGACTTGTTAAAAGAGGTATTAATCCACATTGGTAAAATAAGAAAAGTGCAGTAGTGATTCCCACCAACTCATGCCAATTAAAAGAAGGAGATGGTGGAGATATTAAAAAATCACCTCCATTATAAATCTCCTTGATTATTGGTAATCACCTTATCCAAAATTATATGATTGATTTTAGTTTAAGTAGCTCAATTATTCCTAAGAATATTTCTAGCCTTCTAGGTTTAGATTACACTCCAGTCAAAAAGGGACTTATCCAATTAGATGGTACAACTTTTAAGATAGTTGGCATCATTAAGAACTTGAGTCTTACCTTACATTCTTTCCCAAGCCTCTCCATTTTATAAGATGTTTTAGTCATAGACATCCATTTATATTTTTATATATTTCTTTCCAAGAATTTCACTACAAATATTGGTGGGCATCTATCCTCATATTGGTCACACATGTTGTTGAAAACTAAGTATGGCACCAAAGTAACTATCAAAGCTGAACACATTTATAGAGACCACATTAAGCCATATGACCCTAGTCCAATCCCCATGAATTATACCATGTATGATTAATATGAAAGTGATATCCTTCATGAGACTACCACACATTAGAGGAGGTTCCAAATATATTACTTGATGAGTGGGCCAATGAGCACTATGGTTTTGATTTATATGATCATATGGAGGATATAAGATTGTGTACCTATTACATCCTTGAGGAAGTCTCAATTATACCAAATATTGTGAGGTAACAAGAGGATCTTGGAGTTACATGGAAACTATTTTTTGATGGTTTAATGGGCAAAAATGGTGTTGGTGTAGGTATTGTGTTGATATTCCCCTAAAAGGAGTAATTTTTTTCATATAGTCTACAGTTTAGTTGTACTAACAATGTATCTGAATATGAGGCATTGATATGAGGCCTCCAATTAACACAAAAATAGGAATAAAAATGATTCAAGCGTTTGGTGATATTCAAATAGCTATAAATCAGGTTAGAGGTTAAAATACAGTCAAGAAAAACTTGTTGAAGGCCTTCAAGGCTAGATTGTGGGATCTCATTGAAGGCTTTGATGCCTTTAACATTCAAGCTATACCTAGAACATAAAATGTTAATGTTGATAGTCTTCCTACCATGGGGTATCAATATAGAATTCCCCATGATATTATGAAGGATTTAGAATATCTTGTTAAGATGGTGGTTAGACCTACAATTCTTGATAACAAAGTTAGTTTTAAAGTTTTTATGAATGATGAGTAAATCATCAAATTTGTATAAAGAGGAGGTAGAATTCTCAATCAAAAACTAGCACAAGCTTCAAGAAAAATATGATCATCAAATTATTCATATAAAAGGTAAAAAGTTTCCTAAGGGGTTGGTTAATGTATACATAGGTCTATGTGGGCATTATTTATGGACAATTTTTCATCCCTCTTAACATTGTGTTGTGTTCCCTTACCTCCATGTGAAGCACTTATGCAATGCACCTGGTTTGAAGTTTTTTCATTTAGTATGTTCATTTTATTATGTATTTAAGTGGGTGAGGTGCTCTCTCTATTATTAGTGCATCACATTTTACATTCCAATGACCCTCTTACCGTTTCTCTCCCTTTTTATGCTAGCTTTAAATTTCATTCTACTAATTATAGGTCTATGCACTAGTGATAAACCAAGTGTATCTAGAATATAAGGAAGTTAGCCTTCTCAAGAGGTTAGACCCAAGGAGTGTAAGAGTCCCACACCTTGGGGGATGATATCATTATCTCACTGAACCAATTCTTCCTTTCTAGTAGGTGCATGGTTTGAGTGATAACAATTTCTAGCATGCCTAGTGGGACCAAGTTCAAAAGTTGGCTCATAGATCAGTGTTAATCTCAGTGATTCAAGGGGTTAAGACACTCTTTAGAGCACTTAAATACACCTAATTTCATATCTACTAATTTAATAAACTCAAGTGACCAATATTATGTCATTCCCCCCCATTTCATGAAAATGTTATTATTGTGCCCTCTTATTTTCCATATTAGGACAAAAATGCTCTTAGTTTCACCCAAGACTCATCTAGACCATCAAGATATCTACATCCTCATAATATTCCCCTCCCTCCCACCTCATCTCAAACTTTTTTTCCACCTTTTCATTCTTCTAAAGAGCCTTATGAAATATATGTTACTCCCAATCATCATTATCACCCTCCTAACTAGTCCCATCAAAGCATCAATCGCATCCTACTGAGTTTCACCTTATAAATGAGTGAAGTTGATACAGAGCTTGAATATAATAGGTATTAGGAGGAGTTTACTTACCAATATTACATCCAAAAATATGACATGAAATAAAAAAAGAGGTATGAAGAAGAATGATTGGCTAGACAATTCATAGTCAAGGAAGAGTAAATACATTAATTATTGAAGCAAACACAAGAAATCAAGCCCCAAGAAGTCCCTTCTATCCCCAACTACAAATAAGTTCCCATTATGATCATAGACCATCTTATGAGGCATGAACCATCTATGATCAAGGTCCCTAACTTTATAAAAGGTAATCTTTACGATCTCTCAAGCAAACCTCCCAATTTTAAAATCCCGAATTCCATAAGTTGCCCTTCCATGGAGAAGCTTGCACCATTGCCAACTCAAAGACATATTATTCCTCAAAATCTTTAGACTCAATCATGGAAACCCTCTTAGAGCCAAAATATTTATTTCAATATTACCAACCTAGTGAAAGCTACTCTTTCTTCACCTTTGGAATCTTTTTTCCATCCTACCATTTCCCCTTTTAAAGGAGGACCCTTTATATGGAGAGTACATCAGGACCATTTAGATGAAGAGGGAAGTACCTCAAGTGAAGATGAGTAAGAGATAATAATTGGTATCCCTTCTTTTGCCTTTAAGATTTAAGGATAAAACCTACTATAAGAGAAGGCTAAGGATGAAGAGTTTCAAGAAGAATAAGAGAGGGGTTGTCAACTTGTTTAAGAAGATACCACCTTGTGTGATAACAAAGGACATTAAAAGTGAGTAGGACCTTCAAGAGGAGTACATGTTTCAAGAGTAATAAAGCCTTGATCAAATTTAGGTCAAATTTTAGCCACAATCATAATCATAGGAGGAGGTCACTCTTATACGCAACCTATCAAAGATTGAGGAGGATCTTGTAGGCTATGTTAGCTATTCAATGAGCCAGTCAAAGACCTCAAAGCCCACATCAAACCAATAATTACCAAGACATAGGGTAAAGTCATTTAAGAAGTTTTTTATTTGTATTAAAACAAATGAAAACTTATTGATCATATATGAAGTGTGTAGGATTAACCTAGGGTTAAGGCTATAGTTGAATCAAAGAATAATAATGAGCCATATAGTCTCAAAGACTTGCATAATGATTAAAGAGCATAGTTGGATAGGCATGAACAAAGTCATAATAGCTAAGGAAGTGCATCCCAATAGACCAAAACACATGGTGAATTAATAGGGGTAGTTTTCTAAGTTTATAGGCTTCCTAAGCACTGGGGATGAACTTCCAAAGTTTTATAAGGCTTAATATGAGCAACAAATGTAGTTGGGCATTGTAAATTTTTTAAGGGACTAGTTCAATTTTAAAGACATTTTCTACTAGAAGAGAAGCCTATGCACCATTATTTGGATCTATTCATTAAAAATGAGTTTAGGAAGACTATCTATTAGGAACCCGTGCCTTACCCTTCTCTTTGCAGTATTAGTGTAATAATTGCTATAGACACATATGCTTTGTAAGTCATCCCTTAGAGCATATTTGAATTATCCCACATACAAGGGTAGTAGTAGTAGTTGTTAGAATAGAGTTAGTATATAAGTAAGTGTTGAGGCCCAATGAAGGCATCCACAAATTTATTATATTGAGCTTGCTCAAAGGAGGTTGCCCCCTCGAAGTGGCCTACGATCAATATAAGCTTTCTATATTTTTGTTATTCGTAAGATTTATTTTATTTTTGCATATTTTGATTAAATCTATTGTAGGAGGTAATCTGCTATATGAGGTTCTTCACATCTTGTATCAGAGCACTTTCTTGGCTTTGTGGGTAGATTTGGAGAATTTTTTTTTTTGAATTAGGGCTTTCTAGGAGCTGCGCCAGTTTTGGAAGAATTATTTTCATTGCAAGTTCTATCATTTTGGATTGGGTAAATACCCATCCACTTAACTATGGGAAGTGCTTAGGCATAAGCCCTAAAAATCATTTTAAGGAGTACCATAGGAACCTTGAAGTTGTTGGCCCATTGAGAGGACCTGCCAGCAAAAAGGGCAATGGCCCCATCCCGATTGACTAGTTCCCACCCATGAGGTAAACCAAAAGCTATCGTTAAGGGGTAAACCTATGGCCAAAAATTTCTAGAGAGTGGTACTCAATCAAATAGATTTGGTGGCCAGAGATAATTTTAATAAATCCTTTAGGCAACCAAACAAACTTGGGGTCCATATCCAACTTATCAAGTTCAGAGAGAAAACAACAATGTATCCATAGTTGAGGATATTTCAAACTACATAGTTGTAGACAATCCATTTCTAAAACAACAAAAAAAAATAACAGTGAAAAAAAATAGAGCCTCCAAAATTTTTTTATGGTTATTAACAACTGGTTATGGTCACCACTCATGCAGGCACAAAAATCATGGAGCAAGAAATCACCACATTGAAATCTTAGGTTATAGAGTTAACTAATATGATGCATGGATTGAATCAATAGAATAACATCTTATTCAATAGAGTGTAGAAGGAGGAGTCTTCTTTAGATCATCACTCCTTTACTTCTAACTTCTCACATGGACCTAAGCTAGACTTTCCACGATTCAATGGTACAAATCCTACAAGATGGATATATTGAGCTGAACAATTCTTCAACCTCCATAATACTTATTCTACAAACAAAGTCCCAATTTCTTCCTTTCATATGGAACAAGAAGCACTTCAGTGGTACCGTTGGTATCTCAAGACAAATGATGAACCCGATTGGTCAAATTTTGCATCCTTAATTCTAGGCAAGTTTGGTCCCTCAGCATTCAAGGATTTCACAGGGGCTCTCACCAAACTCTGTCAAATAGGTACTATTCATGAATATCAGATTGAATTTGAAAAACTCGCTAATCACATTGAAGGGTTGTCAGATGACTTCTTCAAAAGTTGCTTTGTTAGTGGCCTCAGAGAGTTGATCTGCTTGGAGATAAAAATGTTTCAACCTAAAAATATGATGGACATCTTGGGTCTAGCTAAGTTAGCAGAAAATAAACTCTCCACATAGCATCGACCTCCCACCTTTTTACCAACAAAGAACATAGTGAATCAACAGACAACCATAACCACACCAATCAAGCACTTGACTGAGGTAGAGATGTGCGCTCGCAAAGAGAAAGGATTATGTTACAATTGTGATGATAAATGGGTTAAGGGTCATAGGTGCGTCTAACAAAAACTTTACTTGCTAGATGTGGAGTCACCACCAGAGTAGGATATCAAGCCTGATATTCTAGAATTTGGACATGCTCAAGAAGAACTTGGCACTGAAGAGGACCCAGTGGTTCAAGAGACTCAACTTGAGATCTCAGTGTATGCACTAGCAAGTGTCACCACTCCCCAAACCATGAAGGTCAAAGGGTGCTTCAAAAATGTCCCTCTCACAATCCTCGTTGACTTAGGCAGTACTCACAATTTCATCGATCCTTGCATTGCTAAGGTGGCAAACTACTTTATATACCCTTGTTCTAGCTTTGAAGTCATGATTACTAATGGGGGCACATTACCATGTAAAGAGAAGTGTCAAAATATGTGTATTACAATGGGTGATTATAATTTTTGCTCTGATATGTTTGCCCTACCTTTAGGAGGGTGTGATGTGGTTTTAGGGGCATAGTGGCTTCACACATTAAGACCTATTTTATGGGACTTCTTTGAGCTTTGGATGCGGTTCATAGATAATGGTAAGAAGCACACCTTAAAAGGGTTATTACAAAGATCTACTAGCATCATTAGTTCTCATCACATGGATTTTTTTTTGAAGAAAGGCTCACATGGGGTCATTACACAACTGCATTTCATTCAACTCTAGCCCCCCACTGCTACTAACCAACCTACAAATTTATAAGCCATACTTGACAATCATGCAACCTTTTTTTAGAACCAATAGGTTTTCCCCCTTCAAAACCTAAATATCACCACATTCCTCTCCTTCTAATAAGCATCCCACCCAACATCTAACCATACCATTACCCCCATCTGCAAAATATTGAAATTAAGAACTTAGTCCAGGAACTCCTCAAGTCTAGAGTTATTCACCCCAGCACCAGCCCATATTCCTCCCCAGTAATTCTTGTCCACAAAAAAGATGGGTCATGGCACCTTTGCATTGACTTTTGAGCCATTAACCACCTCACTATCAAGGATAAATTCCCAATTCATGTCATCGATGAGCTTCTTGATGAGCTCCATGGGGCCAAATTCTTCTCCAAGTTAGATCTATGTTCTGGCTATCATCAAATCTGAGTGCATCCTGATGACATTCCAAAGATAGCCTTCCATATGCATGAAGGTCACTATGAGTTCCTTGTCATGCCATTTTTCCTTACAAATGCCCCTTCCACTTTTCAAGCACTCATGAATAAAATCTTTTAGCCTTTTCTCTGTCAATTTATTTTGGTTTTATTTGATGACATTTTGATCTATAGCTGCACATGGGCTGAGAATCTACAAAATATTGATAGGGCATTACAACTATTAGTAGACAATCAATTATGTGCTAAGCAATCTAAGTGTCCATTTAGTTAAGAAGAAATTGACTATCTGGGGCACATTGTTTTAGCCAATGGGGTTCACGTGGACCTAAAAAAATTAGTGCTATGAAGAATTGGCCTTGACTAACCACCCTCAAGAGCCTTCATGGTTTCTTAGGCCTAACAAGATACTATCATAAGTTCATCAAAGATTATGGAAAGATCGTGGCTCCTTTGACTTCCTTATTGAAGAAGGATGCTTTCACTTGGGGTGCAATAGTTGATTATACATTCATCAAACTCAAACAAGCTATGTGTAACACACCAGTTTTGGAACTACCAGACTTCACCAAAACTTTCACCATCAAAAGTGATGCTAGTGGCATTAGCTTGGGTGATGTTCTTCTTCAAGAGGGCTGACCAATTGCCTTCACTAGCAAAGCCCTTTTTGGCTACAATTTAGCTTTGTATACATATGAAAAGGAAATGATGACAATTTTACATGCAATACAAAAATGGAGACCTTACTTACTGGGAAATCATTTTTACATCAAAACTGATCATCAGAGTTTGAAATATTTCTTAAAATAGTGGGTGTCATCCCCAACTCAGCAGAAGTGGGTCAACAAACTCATGGGTTATGATTATGAGATCACCTATAAGAAGGGAAAAGACAATGTTGTGGCTGATGCTCTCTCAAGAACCTTCAATGACCAGCCTTCCCTCTCTACCATCTCCATACCCATTCTAAAATGGTTGGAATCTATCAAACAAGGGTATGTAAATGATCCCTCCTTATGCCACCTCATTCATCAATTGGCCACTAACCCCTCTACATTAACAAATTATTCATGAGATGGTGCTTCTCTACGATACAAGGGTCATCTGGTGCTTTCCCAAAGTCTAGACCTGCATCAAGCCATCTTCTATGAAATCCATGCTTCCCCCTTAGTAGGGCACTCGTGATTTCTCAAAACCTATGAACGGGCATGTTGACACTTCTTTTGGAAAGGCATGAAAGCTGAAATTAAATAGATGGTGGCTGAATGTGATACCTACCAACGAAACAAAGGTGAAACCACATTGACTCCCAGTTTGCTCGAGCCTTTGCCCATTCCTACTAGGATCTAGATAGATATTTCCATGGATTTCATTGAGGGCCTCCCTAAATCTGGGGGAAAGACATTGATCCTATTCATAGTTGACTGCCTCTCCAAATATAGTCATTTTTGTGCACTCAACCACCCATACATAGCCTCCATAGTTGCACAAGTTTTCTTGGATTAGATTTTCTATCTTCATGGCATTCCTTCTTCAATTGTCTCAGATCCTGATGCCACTTTCACATGCCATTTTTGGATGGAAATATTTCGTTGCATAGGCATAGAGTTGAGAATGAGCTCTGGGTACCACACATAAATAGATGGCCAAAAATAAATAGTCAACAAATGCTTGGAGACCTTCCTTCGTTGCTTTGCTTAAAAAAAACAACATGAATGGGCCAAGTGGCTTCCCCTAGCTAAATGGTGGTACAATACCTCATACCACACTTCCACCAAAATGACTCCCTATGAAGAAATTTATTGTCAAGCACCACCACCACTTCTTCCATATAATCCTGGTAGCTCACCAGTTCAGGCAATTGACACTACTCTTTAAAACTAGGATTAGATTCTCCACACCTTATGGGAAAATCTCCACATGGCATAGAACTAAATGAAGTAGTAGACTGATTAGCACTGCTCTAAGTGTACCTTTCAACCTGGTGATATGGTCTTTCTTCATCTACAACCATATAAACAATCATCACTAAAACGAAAAGGGTGCCAAAAGCTTGCTCCAAATTTTTATGGGCCATATAATGTTCTCTAGAAGATTGGGTCAGTTGTGTACAAGTTATAACTTCCACCTTCCTCCCAAGTTCATCTCATCTTTCATGTCTCTTTTTCGAATCAAGTTCTTGGATCCAACATCTGAGTGTGGATAATTTTACCAACACTTGATAATGAAGGCACCATCCTTCTCAAGCTAGAAGCAATCTTAAATAGGCACACCTACCAACTTCAATCCCTCTCCATCATAGAGGTCTTAATTCAATGGCATGGCATGTAACCAGAAGATGCAACATGAGAACCCCTCTTCCATCTTCAACAACAATTCCCACATATAAATTTTTGAGGGCAAAGCTTTTTCTAAGGGGGAGGGGATGTTAGGAACCCATGCCTTACCCTTCTCTTTGCAGTACTAGTGTAATAATTGCTATGGACGCATATGCTTTGTAAGTCGTCCCTTAGAGCATATTTGAATTATCCCACATACAAGGGAAGTAGTAGTTGTTAGAATAGAGTTAGTATATAAGTAAGTGTTAAGGCCCAATGAAGGCATCCATGAATTTATTGTATTGAGCTTGCTCAAAGGAGGTTGCCCCCTCGAAGTGGCCTGTGATCAATATAAGCTTTTTATGTTTCTGTTATTCATAAGAGTTATTTTATTTTCACATATTTTGATTAAATTTTTTGTAGGAGGTAATCTGATGCAGGAGGTTCTTCACACTATCCTTCTTGAACATCTTTCAAAATCCATTAGAATGCACCCACTTCATGGAAAACAAGCACTTATTCACTTTTTCCCATCATATGTCAATGCATTTGCATGTAATGAAAGAGCTATATAGGGATTTTATTTTGACCCTAGTGGCCTAAGGCCTATATTTATATTCTTTATATATTAGGATAGTTTTATTTTCCCTAAGTCCCTATGTGTGCATGTATATAGTCATAGGTTAACTTGTTATTTCCTTTTACCTAAGTGATTTTACACATTTGTTGTTCCTTATTTTCTTTGTCTATTATTAGTTAGTGCTTAGTTATTCAATAGTAGGCTAGGCATTCATTAGGAGAGTAAAGTGTGAATAAGCTTGTTTTAAAAGTAGTGTGAAATGATGTACACATGAATCCCAGATAAATAATTAGGTATAAGATTTACACTATCAATATGGATGGATTTTAGCCTTCAATGAATCCATTCCAAATGGATTTCTTCAAATCCATTGGTTTTTTACTTAAAAATTAAGTGGATCAAAGAGGATGCCAAACCCTCCTAGTCACCCTAGTCTACATAGAGTTAGTAGGACATTGTGCATAAGGTTTTCATGCTTGTGAAGTAGTAGGTCCCTTGGAAATAGTCTTTCACATGGATGTTAACCATAAGTGCGCAAGGATGGTAGTATACATATATTAAAACCTAATCTCATTAGTGTAGGACTTCAACATTTAGTCAAAGTCCAAAAAAGATGATTGTATTTTAACTTATAAAATTTTCAAGAGAGGTTGGTTTTCATGCCTTTCACAATAGAATAGTTTTCAAATGCCACTATGATGTTACTCTTCAGCACCCATTATATTTCACAACATTAATTATGCACCCTTTTTGTAGAGTGAATTCAAATATTAAATCTTACATAGGTTAATAAGAGAAGTAAGTGCACACTTAGAATCATGAACTTAGGAGCAATGTCTGGATCAGTTTGGGGATTTAGGATCACTTATAGGTTTTCAAAGTTATAAGGAAGATAAAAAATGTGGCTAAGGTATAAGGCTTATCAAAACTTCATAGCATAATTTATTAGAGCCTTCAAGAGTTGATAATTAAAAGGATTAATTGATTCTTTGTGTTTTCCCAAAGCCACATATCTCTTTTTTGCTTAGTGAGACTTAGATATTTCACCTCAAAATCACCTAGTGCCATGCATCAATCTCCTAATGATCCCAAGATTATTTATAATTAATTTAAAATACTTATTCAAATTTATTTAAAGTTTCCTAGAGAGATAATGATGTCAGTGGGCAAGCAAGATGATTCCATGTGTCACAATACTAATGACTTGATAACCTAGAACTATCCATACAAGTTCAAATACCTCTAGGTTAATGGGTTATTAGGATTATGCCACATGGAAAAATATCTCAACCTTCACTCCCAAAAATTTGCATACAACCCAAATAGTATGTTAGATCCCCAGGTTGTTGGGTGAGATAGATTATGTCATGTGTAAAACTATCACTGATTCAAATCCCCAAGGTAATCCTTACAAATAAAACACTATTTCAAAATAAGTAGGTAAGTGAGGAGCATCTTTTGAGTAATAATAGAGTGATAAGGAGCCATAGGGAGATGGTAGGACCATAACACATCATGGTAGGAACACCCACCAAATAATATAACATCAACTGGTACTCATTAAGACTGATTGGTAGAACCTAGGGAAATGGTAGGAAAATAAGGTGTTATGTGGTCCACCTAAGAGATATATAACTTAACCTGGATTAAATAGGGAGATAAAATGTGGAGGCCATAGACCATGGCCAAGGGTCAATGGGATAAATGAATGATTATGTCAAGGAAAAAATGAGATAATGAATGAAATGACACCACATCATCAATACACTAGCCTGAATTCAATGGCCCATCTAACCGTTAAAACTATAGGAGGCCAAATTTTAACTACACAACCATGTTGATTTCAAGAATCAAGTTCTAGATCAAATTTTCACTAAGAAATGAATAATTTATAGGTGGAATTCAATGCAAAACTAAGATATGAAACCCACTAGATCATGGAATGCATATTGGGATCAAACATAAATCATAAAATATTAATTCATCCTTTAAGAGGTATGGCTATAAATACATAGACCATGGGCAGATGGTGATCCCAATCCAATCTTAATTTCCTTCAACTACTAGAATTCAATTAAGATGTGGCTTATTTATAGGAATCATGGGAACACCTTCAAGTTGATAGGTATCTTTAGACACATACTCAACCACCTTGTTTAAATCACCTTGAATCATGGTAAATTACCAATGGTGGGTAATATTAATTAGTGACTTGGGGGATTCTCATTTACATATAAAATCCTAGGTCTCACATTATAAAATGGTCAACATTTCTAATCACCATAACGTTACCAAAATTTTCCCTCTAAAAGCACTCTCCTAGTATAATAAAACTATGTTTATTTAATTTTGTAATATTTCCTTAAACCTTGATATTAATAGGAAATAATTATTTTTATACACATTTTGTGTTTTGTGTGCATTCCTCTTTGTTGATTTTTTTATGGATGTTCATCCCTCTCATTGCCATCCTCCCTTCACACCTCTATGTAGAACCAAAAGTCTTTATAGGTCTCATGTTATGTATACACGAGTCTATGAAGGTGTTATTTATGGACCCTTTATCATCCATCCTAATCCTATGTTGTTTTCCCTTACCTCCATGCAAAACACTTATGTAGTGTACCTAGTTTGAAATTTTTGCATTTAGTATATTAGTTTCATTATGTCATTAATTGGGTGAGTTTTTTTCTCTATTATTGGTGAATCACCTTTTACATTACATTAACTATGTTACCTTTTCTCTCCCTTTATCTCTTGTCAATTTTAGGTTTAGAACTAGTTGTAGATTTCATTCTACTCTTTCTAGGTCTATGCATTGTTCTTAAACTAGGTGATCTAGAATAGAATGAAGTCAATCTACTATGAAGGCTCATACCAAGGAGTGTAAGAGTCCCACACCTTGGGGGCCAATCCACTTATCTCACTAAATCAATTCTTCCAATTCAATGAGTGCATAGTTTGAGTGATAACATTTATGATTATCCTAAAAATACCTCCAAGTAATATTTGTGTGTGTTTAAAATATTTATAATAGAATAATCTACAATACTCAAGAGTCAAGAATGAATCCAATACAACTTTATCAATACTTATATGATGAACACCCAAAAGGGGGAAAATTCCAATATCTACTAAATAATACATGCCACCACATAAAGGTTGCAACATAACTAGATAAGTATACTCAAAAAAGGGGCAAACCTCCCTTTCTATCCCTATGATCCTTCCCTTGGTGTCCCTAACCACCCCATCCATAAAATTGATGGTGGAGTTAGGTAGTTGGGTTAGATTAAGGTTAATAATTATATATGATATTCAATGACATTGATAAGACTCCAACACAAACCAAAAAATGCTCGAACCAAAATAAACATAGGACCAATAATCAAATTCTTCAAAGACCAATTGTGTACACACAATATTTTTAAAATTTATTATTTATTGACAATTTATCTCTTCTAATAACCTATCAAGTTTCAAAATATTTGAGTTTATGCCTTTAATGGTGAACTAGAAAATGGGTGGGAAGATCATTAGTGATTCATAATATTGTTAGTCAACTCTACCATTACAATTTTTTTTAAAATATCACTTATCCAACTATACAAGAAAAAAAATCCTATTTATCCATTTACCTAAGAAATTATCCTTTAAAATATCCCCCAACTAAGGAAAAATCCTCTTTTCATACTAAGTTAGTTAGGTTAACCATGTTAAAAAAGTTTAAGTGCACTTTATGGAACTAGGTTGGCTTGACTGACCTAGTTAAAATAATAATGGATTTTTTTTAACAAAATGGGTAATTTTGGACAACCTTAATATATAAAATTTTGAAAGGGTTAATGATTATTTATTTTGATAAATACAAGTCTCATATCAATCCAATAGAGAATAACATTCTTTTTTTCATCATTATAGTTCATAATTCTGATAAATCTACATTTAAATAAGCCATTACTTAGGGTTTGTATTGGAGGTAAGATAACATGTCATTTGTGAAGTCTTGGTTGATAATTAGAATTATTTTTTCTTGGATATAATATATATAGTGTGATCCTTACAAAGACACAATGACCTCTTGAAAATAATAATTGACCAAGGGAAGGATTGAGACTTGATAGGTTCACCCAAATGTGAGTATTCCTAACTCTTGTTATTTCATTTGACAAATAAATATTATATTAAACAATATGTGTTAAATTTATAACTCCTTTCTTAGATTAATTTATGCTTAAACTTAGTATAGATATAAGGTTTTATTTGATTTCCATCTTCCACTTTAGGTAATCTAGGCCCCCCTTTTCCTACCATGATCCCTAGATTTATTTTGATTGTTTAACCATCCCCATTTGTGCCACAAGTTATAGTGAGAACTAGATTAATTTTATTTTATGTACTTAGACCCAAATAGGGTTATAACATAGTGTAATTTTCCTAGAGGTTTTGGAACCCTCTCTTTTGTTGTTATGTGGTAATATATCCCTTGGTTAGGTTTAGCAGATCTAATTTGGTCATATTCTTGATATAAATAGAATTATAGTATATTTTAGTTTATCACCTTATCCAATCTTGGATTTACTATGTAATATAAATTATAAATCTATATTTACTTTATGAATACATTTTGGTGAACCTAACATGAATCTAACCCTTAATGTTTTAATTTTTTCATTTACATCCAACTACATCATGTTGGTCATCTAGTCTTAACATTTTTTTATAGATTCAAGATCATAGTCAACTAGGTAATGTTAGTTGACCCATTTTTGTCCTCTATTTTTAAGTTTTTCTTTTGTAGTCAATAATTTCATGTTATTTGATTTAGTCTATTTCTTTGTTTACAGGTTTAGGATCCATAGTTAACTAGGCCATGCTTGTCATGCCCATTTTTTCTCCAAAATAAGAGCATGGTTACAATGAGAAAAAAATTAATGGACATGGATAAAAATTTAATTCAATCTAAGAATAAAAAGAATACTCTTTGAATTATAACATAGTATCTTGCAACTACCTAAACAATCATATAGATGTAAGCCATCAATTTGAACACCCATAATATTAATCCATTTGGATCTGCACTCAATCCATTCACCCAAATAATGTTTTCCCAATTAACATCAATACAGTCATGAAATTTAACTCAAATTAATGCTTATGTAGTTGGGATCCACATGTTCACTTTGACTAGATATATGGCCATGTCCACTTCATTTCAAGCTCCTAGGGCCACTCTTTCCACCTATCACCTCCCAGGTGAATCCATGAAAGGATCCATGTGGTGATAATCTACTACGTAATACCCTACCATTATTTAAGGATATAACATCATTGGGGGATACAAAGTAGAAAGATTGTGTCATGTGAAAACATCCCACTAGCCCACTAGACCATAATCTTTACATATGATATAGATGCTTATGTAATAATAGAGTAGAAAGATAAGGACACATGTCCACATCCTAGTCACCCACTTTCCCATAGGATTTATACCCTACATAGACATATCTAGGATAGTGCATCACTGGGATGATGCCATGTGGTAGCATTCCACTCCACCATCTCAAAGGCATTGCTACCTGTATGGTCATCTCAAGTATCATGGGTCATCAAGATCATGCCATGTGAAAATATTCCTCTTACCTACTTATTTGGAGGAAAAGTTATTTATACATCCATGCCCATAACTATGGGTCATTGGGATGATGCCACATGGAAACATCCCATGAACCCACTAGCCTAGAGGCTTTGTACATTGTACCATCTTCCCCAGGATTGTGGGTCACCAAGATAATTCCATGTGGAAACATATTTCTATCCCACTAGCATCACACTAAATATACCATAGACCAAGCTATCATCACTCCTAGGTTAGTGTGAGGATGATAATTGGCTTCCTCTAAATTTCTCTAGATAGTTTTCAAAATGACTAAGGCAAAACCAAAATTAAAGGGGTTCAAATAATTTCATTGGATAAGGAAGAAAGATTCAAAAAGGTTCAGATTTAAAGTGAATAATGCATGATCAAATGGATGAATTAGCCTCTAAAATAATCCCTAAACAAAATAAGGTTAAGGCAAAGCTCTATGCATGGTAGCTCAACCGAAGGCTAAAGGCTAAGGAAAAACCCAAGATAAATGACTAAGGAAATTAATGCTAAATAAACAATAGCATGCATAGAATAGTTTGGAAATCCTATGAGGCAATGGTTTAGGTAAAACATAGCAACATCTAAGGCCAAACTACTTAGTCAATTTTACTAACAAGGTTAGTCTAAGTCTAAATTGATATTATGAAACTAAACCAATATTCTCATTAGTTTAGTTGATTAACAAGATATCAAAAGGCAAATAAATCAAGCCACACATTTATGTTACTATGCAACCTATAATCAAATTAGTTTACTCATCCAAATATAAGATTTATAGGATATTTCAGGGACCCATTCCACTATGCCA